>JANZLQ010000017.1:25390755-25439560 GCA_026212715.1 Elanus axillaris | reverse complement strand
TTATATTTTCTCTCCCCTGTCCAGTGAAGGAGGGGGGAGTGATAGAACGGCTTTGGTGGGCACCTGGCATCCAGCCAAGGTCAACCCATCACAGACCAACAGGTCCTTCTCAGTGGAGCAGCTCCCTGGCCAGTCAGACCACAGCCTGCATGGACGCAGAGAGTTAATTTATATCACATAGAAAACTAAGATTTGCCCTCGCTGGGTGGTATGAGATTCCTGTGGGGCTGTTTCTCTGGCTTGTCTAGATCCCTCTGTAGAGCAGCCCTTCCCTCTAGCATATCTGCTCTCCTCAGTCTGGTGTCATCCACAGACTTGATGACAATATGTTGTGTCTTCCTCAGGTCACAGATAAAGATCCTGGGATAGATCTCCAGGTAGAGTATGAACTGTTCAGCACTGCATTTTCAGCCTGATCTAGCCAGTTTCTCACCCATCTATACCAGCTACCCATAATATCATCCAGAACCACACAGCAACCTATAATGAATTCTCACATCCAACCCAATAGTGTTTTACCTGAAAGGCAGGTGTACAGGAAAGAAAACCAGTCCATTTTTACAGTTCCTGGACTAATTCCACCTTTCCCCTTCATGGTTATTTCTGTTGCAAACAAAATCTATTTTTACAGTTCAAATGCATTGTTCTACTTTTATCCTGTGCAAATGCATTGTTCTACTTTTATCCTGTGATCCCTCCTAGCAGAACCCCAAGAATTTCACCCAGTATTGCCACAAAGCCTTTATATTTATCAGGATGTTATTAGAGAATTACTGCCCCAGTATTATTGTGTTCTACAAGAGAAATTCAGTGTCCCTAAAAAACAGAGGAGCCAGCCACTCATGTGGTGTCTGTGTGAAGGTTATAAGCTACATTGTAAATACAATACAAAAGACACGTAAAATCTTTGATGATTCCTGCTTTTACAGCAATTAATTTTTAAAAAGAAGTTCCTGAAACATGCAGCACCACCAGAAAATCAAGAGTGAGAAAGAGAGAGAGGGAGGGAGAGAGAGAAAGCTGGCTCCACGCGGGGCCTTTTTGCTTACAGCTATGAGACAGTACTGCACTTTCTCCTAATAACCTTGACCTGCTTTTCCTGGCTCAGCAGTAGCATCTGTGTCACATCGGCTTAGCATCTGTTTATCAATCTAACAGCACAAACCTGATTCCTGCTTCTATTCTCTTTAGTGCTCACGATATTAAAATGACTGAATTAAACCAGCAAAATTCAGGAAGCACGAGACTTAGAGATAGGGATAGCTCTATGGAAAGAAAAGAAAGGGGAAAAAAAGAAGCAGAGAGGAGGGAAACCATAGGTAGGAGCTCCATTTATTTATTGTCGAGGAATTTAAAGGAGAAATTTGTAACGAATAATCACTGCTAAAATCTCTTGTGCAGAATTCAGGGCCACAGGCTTTCAAAACAGAGAAGGTAGGAATCATCTCAGATTTTTCCATGGATCTTAAGATGAGACAAGGCAAGTACAATGAGGTAATAAATTACAATTTGCCTGCAGTCTCTGCCTCCAGGTAAAAGAGCAAAACACCAGTGAATAGGATTTAGTGCAGAGCTTTAATAAGCAGGGCAAAAGATATTGGGAACTCCCCAGGCTTCTCCCTATGGTTTACTTTTCCCCTTTTGTTACCACTGCTATGCTCTTTCCAGTTTTGAGATGTTTCTGAGCATAAGGATAGTTCTTAGTTTGAGGCATTTTTTTGGTATTTAATGCCAGCCTGAGAAGATGTGGATTATGCCCGCACACTTAAAGCATTCACAGGTCCCACGTTGCAGGACATCTTCTGTTGCTTGGAGAGGGATAGTTCGTTCCCCGGGTAGTCACCCCGTACAAACCAGATCCTGACTCCCGAGCTGTTTCAGCAGAAAGGAGAGGTGTCATTGGGGAGTTCCATTGCACAAAGTAGGCACAACAGGCCAAAACTGAAGTGTCAAATAGGCCAATGTTATTATTTATTGTTTATCATTGCCATGCTCAGGTCTGAATGAAATCAGAGCCCCACTGTGCTGCGCGTACACAACATAATGTTTAGCTTCCAATCTCCCACCTACACAGAAACTAAGACAACAGGAAAAGGAGGGGAAAAAAAAGAACTGGAGAAATTCTCTGATCTGCTGGAAACTGCTTCATGAGTGTGAGGTATTGCAGACTTGAGAAATGGTCTCATGAGTACCCAGTGTTTAAACCATAAAACAGAATAATAAAACAGACATACGCCAAATTAATAAAAACACACACTGTCTGCCATATCAACGTAAATAGCCAGGGCTTTGGGGGTTTGTCTCCTGTAGAAAAGAAAGTTTTTCACGTGTCACAGAGATCACTGAGTCCATTAATGTTGCACTGTAAAATTAATTGGATACTGATTTGGACAGGTATTACACCCAGAGACACATTGAGCATCCACCTACTGAAGCATCCTAAATTATTCCCTGGAGATCTCCCATACTTGCTTGCCCTGAGAACTCTAAGATCAAAGGCCAAAATCTGACACTGGTGTGGCTGAACGCCAGTGGCACGCAAGAGGTCTTTTTATAATAACATATACACACATCATTATTTATCCTTCCTTCACAATGCATTAATGGAGACTTACATCTACAGTAATGCAAGTCAAGCTGCTCCACCAGATTTTGTCCCTACATCCATGATTTGGTGACTGTAAATAAGGAGGGAAAAAAGAAGGGACTCACTGCAGTTATACAAACTACCAGCTATCAAAACCATATGACTAGATCTCAGTGTGAGGTAAATACATGTTACAGGCTAATTCACTTCTCAGGCCACTTCCAGTGCACTTGGATTAGCCAAGAGATGAGTTTGAAAGAGAAAACATATGTAAACAATTGCTGAACCTCCAAAGACGGTTTCTTCCGCGAGGAAGCAAAGGATAAAATGATTTGGACTATAGGTCTGTGAAGGAGCAGACAGCTAACGTACAGTTATTCCAGAGTTCCTCCTAATGTAACAGTGCACATGGCTATGAAATGAACCTTAAATCTGAACCTCTTTTGCCTTTTTGTTTTTAACAGCTTTTCACTTTCTCCATGTTACTTCACCTTTTGTCTGAGAGCAGTGCCAGAAACTCATAAGACAACTCACCCAATGTCATCAGGGTTGTAGGATTTCACCTATATTTCACACAGGAAAGCTTTATTGCCCCAGGGTTACTCAGAATCTTTCCCCAGCTCATTTTTTCAAAGGCTGGGCTTGATTCGCATCGGTAGCTGTCCAGACTTCACTTTAGGATCCCTCATGCCTCAGGCTGAAGGCAGAAAGTGCAGGAGGTGAACAACAGGTTGGGTTTGAGAGCTGGCTTTTACAGAAACCTGGGCTCTAGCACTACAGGATTACATTTATATATAAAATAGGACACAGTTTTAAGAGCATCATAACTGATCTCACCTAGAACTAATTTTTATCCAGGAGGCTTTTTGGAGCAGCCGAGAGGTAGTTAAACCAAGAGTAAAATCAGCAGGAAGAAGATGTGAAAAAGACAGACTTAAGACATATGGAACTTTATTCCACTGTTAACAAACTCAAGAGTTTAGACAAAGTGTGTGACAATATAAAAAGCCAGTTGTTTGGTGGGTTTTGGGTTTTTTTTAATATCTGTACAAGGAATCTAGGTAAGGTGCCAACAGCTCTCACTGGGTTGCAG
Organism: Elanus axillaris; assembly: GCA_026212715.1. Classification (NCBI taxonomy): domain Eukaryota; kingdom Metazoa; phylum Chordata; class Aves; order Accipitriformes; family Accipitridae; genus Elanus; species Elanus axillaris. The sequence goes on along the minus strand of JANZLQ010000017.1, from coordinate 25,435,880 downwards.
CGCTGCAATATAACTGAAATTTAGGAGGATAGTTGTCATGAACAGTGTATTAAAGTCTCTGGTTATAACCTGTTTAGGAAGCAGCAAAGGAACAAGAGAAGATACCATGAGTACATAATGGTGGCTTTCTTCCTACTAATAAGTGCATCAGGAGATGAGGTTCACACAGCAGTCCCATACGTCTCATCTGCCCACTAGTCCCCAAGTCCACCAATAGCTTATGAAATCCTTAGCTAAATGAAATCTCTTTTAACAAAGAGGTAGCAAGAGGAGAAAAAGAAAAGCAAGCTTGTCTCCACACGGCTGTGAAGCCAGCCATTGAAAATATGCCCAGATCAAGCCAAATTCAGCAAACACTGTTTGAGCAGCTAGACAGGATGAAGAATAACAAGGATCAGGTACTGACTGGGACAGAGCTGGGGTTGATAATGTGGGAGGTTAGTGTCCTGGGGAGGAGCTGGAGATATTACCATGGGGCCACGTGGGAGGTGGGACCATGGACTTGGAGGTACAGGCATACAGGGTATAAGCTTCATTGGTTCTGTTCCATTTAGAACAGTTTGGTTTGCTATTACCAAAAGTTTAGAAATTCAGGATCTCAACTGACTATTGATTATGCAAATGTATTATGTCTGCATATGTATATCTGCTGTCTTAGAAAGCCTGGCTGAGGTATTTGAGAAAGCAGGAGATGTCACAGATCAGTGAATCAAACAGTCTGAGTTACTCCCTGAGCAACTATCCATAATGAAAAAAACAGAATGAAATATCTTTTTAATGGGTGACTTCAATTTGGGAGACATATGCAGCCAGCAGTAAACTTGTCTTCAAATTTAAGAAAAATATAAAGATGAATTAATTATGGGCTGGCAGTTGGTGGTAGCCTAGGGACCAACTGTTATTATTAGATTGCACTCCATACAGACAGAGGACAGGACAAACCAATAATAAATAGAGTTGACTCTCCAAAATAATTCATTTCCCAAAACTGCGAAATTAGAATGAGATTTAATAGGTAGGGGAAAAAAATCAGGAAAATAAGAATGAACATTGGGATTTTTTTAAAAGGAGTTTATGAAGCTATGAGTCTAACTTTGAGTGAAAGTAAAACTTTGTTCAAAGGCAAAGGAAACGCACTAATTAGAAATAAGAATGCAACATGTGACAACGGGAAAGAAAGAGACCTTAACACACACAGCAATATAAATTAAACATTATAAAGTGTAGAAAATTGATAAGGGAAGCTAAAGACATCAAAGAAAATCCCATGGTTTGTACGATTAATGACAATGAACTTAATTTTTAGGAATAATTAGGAACAAACTAAATCCTACAAATAGCATAAGACCATTTAGTAATGGAAACTGCAAAACTATTTAAACCGTACAGTGTAGGGTCAGGTCTCCATACGTTTCTGTTTATCTAATAAGGCTTGAACAATTTGCATCTTCAAAGAACTTATACACTGAGGAGTGCTCTATATCCTGTAATATTAAAAGTCATTATTAAATTAGTCTTATAGCAACTTTTCCAGCATTTTTCCTAGGGTCAACTTCAAAGTAATCAGTCTATCCTTCTTGTCAGTTCATTTATCTCTGTTTTTAAATATACTGATATGACACCAGCATGTTTTCCTTTTCTAGAATGTCTTTGTTATGCCAAGATTATTAAAAATTAGCAGCAGTGGTTGACTGTGTGATTCTGTGATGAGTTTACAAGTCCATTTGAGAGGCTGTATAGGTAACCTAATATACCTGAAGGCATTTTAAATTACTACTACATATTCTAATGCACACCCAAAAAAAGCTGACTCTGAACTTTAAGGACATTCCATAACAAGAAAGCAAACATTCAATGGAACAAAAAACAGACAATAAATATTAAAAATTTAGGCTTCCTAGAGGAACAAGCACTGAATAAAAGTTGTTTCTGATTAATTTCATGGGGAACAAAATTGGCTACTCAACAATTCCATGATCTGAAAATAAATATGAAGTGAATCCTGTTAAAATATGTTAAAATCAACATAGAAAGGCACAAAATTATAGAAACAAGCAACCAGACAAAGTATCCTAAATATCTTGATAAACCAAGTTTAAAAAAAATATGTCTTAATACTACTGCAAGGAAACGTGTGAACAAGGAATGACCTCATATCTACAGAGTGGTGTCTATATCCTGGGAAGCAGTGACTGTGAAAAGGACCTAGGATGATGCTGAAGCAGGAAAAAAAGCTTTGGCAAAATGTTTAGGCAAACAGAAGTTACGGGGCACCACAGAGTGAGAAAGGGTTGAATGCAACAGTCTGTGAAATACCAAAGCTTAGTCTGGGTGAACGAATGGACCCTTCTGGCCTGAACTGTGAATGTTGATAGACTTACTTCATCTGAATGGACTTATCTGTTCCCTGTTAGACATTTCAGGATGTTATTGCTGAATGCAGTGAAATATATAGTGTTTCATAGCTACGTGGGTTTTCTAAGCTAGAAGGGACCATTATAGCCTGACCTCAGGTATAGCAGGGTTACTCCAGCTACTTTGCAGCCTGTGATCCAAAACATGTTGCTGTACCTGCTAAGAAGAACGTGAACATGCCATTCAGGAAATCTGAATCTGACCTTTGATTGCCAAACAAACAAATTAATCAGAAGCTTATAAATGAAGATTAAATAACTTTAAAAATACTTCCTTTCTACCCCTGTTGACATGGACAACTGCCAACTCTCCAGCTCTGTCTATAGGATGGACTAGCCCTAGGTAATATAAATTATGATGTAAATTATTCCAGTGTTTCACAACTCTTTTTACCAAATGGTTCTTGTATTAAATCAAAACCTTTTGCATAATCAAAGCATATTTTTTTACAAAGAGTGCTAAAATCAAATCCTACCCAACTACTTTAGTCTTATTCTTTTAGTTATCCTTTAGTTTAGTCCAACAAAATTTTGTGACTTTTTAACTTCCCCAACAGCATCCATATTCCCTATATGGTCAACAGAGGATGCTTTTGAAGACTTGCAAAGGAAAAATTTTCTTTTCCCCAACTGAAATTCGCACATGCACACATGAAAAAAAAGAACCACTTATGAATGAATATTAATGAATATGAATGAAAGGCACACACCATGGGTTTGTATTGTTTTCTGAACTGGCATCACCATGTTTCGTTTAGGTTAACACGATAAGCAAAACATGAACTTCCAAGGATAGCTTCAGAGTTCAGAACACTCTCTTTTCCCAGTCTAATATGTGTCTGGTCCAAGAACAGGATAGTTTTATTAAAGCTTTTTTCTGACTCAACGTTTGAATAGTCTCAAATGCCTCATGTCACCAAGGACCTGACCTATTCATGGCATAAATTAGAGTATCCCCAAAGCTACTGTAATTTGCACCATTATGCTTGTACAACAAGGAACTTGTTCTAATGACAAGGAAAGTGTGGTTTGAAGGAATGTCCCAGATAGTATTATTGTACTTATGCTCTTGACACCAAAGAATGGTTTATACAGGAACTACTGAGCTTGCTCTTCACCATCTGGAGATTTACCCGCATAGAAGAAATTCCCAAGGGGACGGTTAAACTGGGTTTCCAATTGCAAAACAGCCTCAGCAAAGACCAACATCTGGCCAAAGTATCCTGTCAGGGACCTATGCTCGCTGTGAATAATAAACAAGGGTCACTAGTATTCCTGGTTTATTTTCTTCTGTCACTTGAGTTCATAGGGGGAAAAAAAGCAGCAGACAGAGGAGAAAAGAAGGCAGGAATGATGTAGTAAAAAATACAACGATTTTCAGAAATTGTAAATTTAAAATGACATAACCTTCCTTAAGAACACACAGCAGCACCATTTTCTAAAAGACCTATGGCTTTGTCCTAGAGCTACTAGTTAATGTACATGATACTGTTGTGTCATCTCCCACTGGCAAACTGCAGCACACCACAAATATTTTGAATTGTTCTTAGATTTTTCATGCTTGAGATTGTCTTCAGTTCATGGCAGAACTGAACAAATCTGTTCATTCTTTCTTGCATTTGCATTCACCCATTCTCATCCATTAGAAAGAACACTTCCTCTTGCAGAGCTTTTGGAGAACCATCCAGCCTTAGTCATTTTACTTCCATTTCACAAACAGCACTGTCCAAAGAAATGAATTTCTTAAATTTTTGCTCTCCACAGCTCCATCTGATCTATAGCAGATATGGTTTTATCACACAGGTAGTCTGCAGTACTTGCGGACCAGTGGACAATGAACCCAGCCTGAGTATGTTACGCTTCATGCTTGTCTCCAGCCAATTTAGTAATTTTAACATAATGAAGAGTTTTGGGGAGCTACTTATGCACCCCATGATCTGGACAAGCGTCTTTCCTACTCTATCTCTTTATGTGGAAAGATCTGTTTGTTCAAATAGCTTGTTCCTCAGTGTCTTTTCTAGTCTCCTTTTGATGAACAACTTCTAATTTACTGTTTCCTTCCCACAAAAGAAATTTTCCAGGGAGTTCTTTTCCCATCAGCCCAGGTTTTTCTCATCATTGCTCATTAGGAATATGTTTAACAGCTTCAAAGCTTAATCCAAGATTTACTTTACCCATCACCTTTTTTTCTTGTTTGTTACTTGATACCTTCCTGGCCCTCCAACATCCTCAGCCATTCTCCACCACTTTGGTTACCATAAGGCTGTCGACATCTCCTTCCTTGTCCTTGAACCTGCTGCACTGCTTTTTTTCCTAGTCCTTCTGTCTGACTCCCTTAAATCCATCTTCATTTATATCATTTCTCTGGTGTAATACCGGAAAAGTGAAAAATCCTATCTAAGCATCACCTTGACTGTCTTTTGTACCTTGAGCTTGATTTCAACAAACCTCATCAGTCTTCCAATAGTCTCTCTACAAAGTTCCCTTCGTTTTTTCATCAGCCTTTTCACGGTGAAAGATTCTGTATGTTTCTAATATCCGGCGCTATCTGTATCTTCTATTATCTCTTTTCAGTATGTTTAGAGAGGCTTGTCCATTTGTTAATAATTATTGCTGGGTTTTGTTATTTCTAACATGAGAATAACATGTACAAAAATAGGGGCTTTTCCCTTTTCCCTGTTAATAATCCTATACTTGGGAAATACCTGGGCTTTTGTTTTTTCTCTAATGGGGTATTTATTCCTCTGAGACACTGGTCAGCTAGGAGAATATTTATGTGATAATAAAAAACTTTAACAGAGGGTTGTTTGGATGTAATAGTCTCAGGTATTTCAACACATCTTTGCTTGTCATGTGTCATGCTGAATTACATCGGGGTCTGCATGTGACAGCAGCCCATAATGTGACCTGTGTAATATAGTTTGAAATGTAAGGTAGTGGGAGGGGGACTTAAAGGGGAAAAAACACTCTTTCCTGCTGGATAAAAGCTGTGGATTCAGAAAGAAAGCAACTTCAAACTGTCAGGGAACTGAAAAAGATTAAATGATAGCTCAGGAACAAGCCTACAAAGAAATCTGCAACAGTAGATTAAATGATACCTGTAACACAATACATTAATATTAATAACTTCCATTAATTTTTTTCTATTTTACAGCACAGATCATTTTTTGTCTGAGTCACCAAATCACTACTAAATGTTAATTTGTCAATTCATGCTTGGCAAATTATAAATGGTTTATAATTAAGTACAAATACAGAAAGGTAAATAAAGATTCACAGAGGATAAATGGCTGGCTGGGACACAGGGGCAGAGCCATGGAGAGAAACCAGGTGTCCTGATTCTCAGGGCTGAACTTCAGACTTTTGATAACATGTCTTTCCACCAATCATACACTTATACTAATACATCCTGGCTTCAGAAAAGACATACTTTACTGAATAGTACGGCTGTATCAGGGAGGAAAAGAGAGAGAGCGTACAACAGATTTCCATTTGAAGTAAAGGAATGAAAAAGTCCTTCTGTTCTTATAGAGGATCTGATTCTCTGGGGAAATGATGCTATTTGCCTAGATGAGGGGGGAAAAAAAGAAAAAAGAAAAAAACCTGTTTTTTTCTGGCAGAAATGGTGAAATTTCACCCTTCAGCAATTTGGTGAAAACTGATAGCTGTGGACACTTCTCAGCCTGGGTAGCACAGCAAAAGACTGCACCATGCGAACTGGCAGATGCAAAGAGAGAGAGAGGGGAAAAAAAATTGCACTTTAAAACTGTACGCCAGGCTGTCCAGCTCAGTTAATCTGCTCTGCCATCCTCCCTGCTTGCACGGGGCTGGTGTAAACTGGGAGACGAGAGAACTGTGCTGATTTTTGCCAACTGAGAATCCAGCACATGGTAAAACAGATCACAGTGAAGCACTGGTGAAGGGGCTGCACTTGGAGAATATGTTATTTAACTAACGTGTGCTCGGTCGCAGCCCTTCTCTCCTGCATGAGACCCAAAGAGGAATCACAGCACAGATCAGACCAGCTCGGTCTAGCTCATCTTTGGAGCTGCAAATGGAAGCAGAGCCATGACACAGATTTGCAGGAGAGGGAAATGTGGCCAAGCCACAGAAGAACATGGTGAAAAATCCTAACAAATGACAAAATGTCCTTGCTTTATTTTGCACAAATCAACACTGAAAAATAAGCTCAATTTTAAAGCCAGAAAAAAAGTTACAGAGGACAACTTGTCACTAGAAAAGGCCACTGCTTTTAAATCAAGTGTCTTTGAGTGAACAATCCATTTTGACCAGACTTCTTTTCCCTTTGGATGTCATGATGAATTAAAAGATAAATGCTATTAAAATTTAATTATTACATCATAATTACTATCTAATGCCATATGTTATTTTCAAAGCAGAGCATGCAATTTGAATTGCTGATATAAAATTAAAGTTAACATTGTAGGATTGTTGTTGTCGTTGTTGTTATTAAATTTCAAATTCAATTTCAAGATCACCTGGCTTTTAAATAAGCAAAAATTCCAAGGGTTTTTCCTTGCAGAATGGAAATGTGGGTCTCTGTTTTGGGACAGTCTATGCCTTAACCTAATTTAAGGTCACTGTATCAGAAAAGGGGTAGGTAGCCATTTCCAAAATCACCAATGGCTTGTCAGGGGAGGACAAGCCTGTAAAGAATTAGTTTGCCATTTAGCTCATCTCAGTGTGTGCCCCAAAAGGGCATCCTGCTTTTGGCAATGTGCTGCAGTAAGAATCAGCCCAGACTATAAGTAACATAAAGGGAGCAACAGGGTTAGCATTCAGGAATACAGTAACATCAGGTGTGAATGAACTCTGAAATGTCCATTTGAATGATGTTTGGTCAACAATTAGGGAAACCTTGCATAGACAATTCAGTAGGAAGCTATAAAAGTGCCGGGGTATAATACTCCTAAGTGACTAGTGCTATTTGGGATGCCCCAGCTTCCCCAAGACAGCCGCACAAGTCTGGCAGATGTGTCCCAGGGTCTATAGGAGACCAGTACCCACCTGATCCAGCAGCTGGAAGCCAGGTGGAAAACCTAGGGTATCTCTGATGGCACTGAGGGCTTAAGTTTGGGAATATAAGTTGAACCCTCAATTTCTTTCCGTTGACTATAAGGGAACTGGAGGAAACTGGTTCCAATAGAGACATTTCTGGATCTGTTCAGTCACTCACACATAGGCATCTTGTGCCATCTGAGACCTCATAGGTTTCCCCCCTGGCCTCCAGCTGCCACTCCAGAAGGCTGCTGGTTTCCATCAGTCCTATGTCATATCTGTCAGTGTTGTGCAGATGTCTTGGATATCCAGAAGTACCTCAAACGGCATGAGAAGCCTATGTTAAGGCAACTGAATTCTGCTACTATAATAGGAATCAGCTTCAGATTTAGACAAAGCTCCAGATTTAGTTATTAAACACAGGCTTCCAGTGACGTTTGAGATGCTTCAACATTCCTGAGACATCTGCACAACACTGGCAGATGTGACAGAAGCCTTGCAGGAGACCCAGAAGATCTGGGGCAGAAACTGGAGGCCAAATGGAAAACCTTACAGTGGCAGAAGTGGTACAACATGTGTAGGGAACTGAATCTTTTTGCAAGTCAACACAGCCGACAGTCTAGTTGACTGTCTAGTTGATCAGACGGAGGTGTCTACTCCAAGATGAGATTGCTACCAGCCCAAGCTCTGTTGGCTGTATTGTTAAGATCTCCCTTGACTTAATAGGAACTTCAGTACACAGCTTAAGTAAAGGCACTACCTTTACAGATGCAATTCTGAAACTGAATTCTAACGCCGTGTTTGTTGGATGAATCTCACCCTCAGAGTTTAGAGGAAGGAGTGAGCATCTCTTCTGTATTAAGGAACACATTGTTCTGAAGAAGATTCCATCCTAAAGTTTCCACTATTTCCACTGGTATCTCAGCCACTCATACATAATATGGGACACGTTTGCCTAGTTCAGCTCAGATGTGGACTTCTCTCTAAGACCTGTGTTGCAGATTCTGAGGGTAATGCTTTAAATGAGCTCTTAAAGTCTTTGCCAGCGATTTAAATCTGCAAGTTTGGAGCTCAGCAGAGGTATCTTTTCTAGCAGATTCTGCATATCACACTTTATGCTCCTGTAGTTAATGTTGACACTTGAGTCCAAGTGAGGTAGTTCTTCAGTGTATCTACAATAGACTGAAGGTGTTGCTTTGAGAGAAGGGGGTGTGAAGAGTAGTGTAGATATACCCTATAGCCTGGTAAAATGTTATTCTCCCCAGGAGTTAAGGAAATGTCATGTTCTGCTGAACATTAACGCTTTTCAAAGATTTCTGCTTCTGCCATTAATAGGCAGGATGTCTGTGTCTATAATTCTGCAAAGGGTAAACTTGGGGCAGTTTTGAGATTAATTCAACATCCTAATCAAATCATTAACTTTGCTGAAGTGAATTTTTTAGATTTGGAAAATGTTGGCTATGACCTCAAAGGCATTCCTGCCTGGCCTCAAATTCTTACTCTGTCCTCTTTGCCTTGTCACAACATTACATGATAAACCTCAGGAAGCAACACAGCCTGTGTACAGGAGTCCAGGCATAACCGGCCAGGAAGGCTGACGGGATTTGTAGGCAGGTTATGGAAATGGGAAATTTGGTCTCAAGGAACTGAACTTCAGTAGCACACACAGCTAACAAGTCCTCCAAGACCTCACTCTGCACATATGTAGCCAATGAGATTTCACTATTGAATAAAGGACTCACTTTGAAATTCCATCCACCCTGCCTTTTTCTTCCTTTACAGTATTTCAGGGGTAACACAATAGCCAAGTAATGCAATAATAACAAAAATAACTTTAACAAGCTATGCTTGATTCCACTGTAGTGCAGCCTATAAGGGCAATCTTTTCTTTCTTTTAATAATGCTTTTATTGCACAAATTTAACAGAATTATGCCTTAATTATAGAGGATTTTTTTTTATTTGCCACTGGGAGGAAATACAGCAGATGAAGCTGTTTGAGAGTGCATGGTTCATATAGCTGTATTAAATGCTTCCAACTGCTGTCTTTATGGTTGTTAACAAGTCAGGACCAGACATGCATGCATTTTCTGAGTGCCTTTGAGGATGGCATGGATTATACTTGTATTTTTATTAGAGCTGCTCAACTCATTCACTGAGAAATAAAGTCTGACCATGCTTTCAGAACTGTCATCTATAACTCAACAAGAAATAAACGGATCCCTAAGACAGACAAATCATATTGCACATAACTTGGGGTCTAAAAGTTAGTCGCCTGTATCTACTCTAGACCACTTACACTTCTTTTGGAATCAACGCAGGAAAATAAGCAGCTCCTAAAGGGGTTCATTTCTCCCCTAAAAGAGATGTGTAGAGTAGGTCACCGAATGGACTCTCAGAGGATCCCTATTTCTTTCCATCAATTTAAAAAAGAGCCTGGGATGAGTATTTCACAGATAGAAATCTGAGTTTCAGACGTGTAAATTTGGGTGAGATGAATCCTACACAAAAAGCTTAATTCTTTTAGGATATAGACTAAAGCTGAACAAATTCAGTAGGAAGACTTATGCATTCTTTAGCAGGCAGGATGAAAAAAAGGCAATCAAGTCTCCTGACCTCACTAGCTTCTGCACCTTCCTCCTCCCTACCTACAGACTGAGTTGTTCATTCCTGTCCTGCCGTAATCAGTGCATGCATAGTTATACCCACATAGATCAGATTACAAGCTGGCAGCATGGGAGTCTAGATTTGGAATCGCTGTGGCCTTGTGATATTTTGAGTGCCAAGTGTGAAACAGGTGCTTGATTTTCATAAAATCGTGATCACACATGTTAACCCACACCAAAGCAAATACAGAAAAGTTGCTACCCAAAACCAAAGACATCCAAACTAACTGGTTTTCAAGTATAGATTTCAAAAGCCATAGTTGATATCATCATCTCCTGTCATTGGTGTAAATCCAGAATAACTTCAATAGTTCCATTAACAAAACAAGTGTTGGCTCTTCGACTGCTGGCAAATCCAACGGACCACATTCAGATTACTGATAAGTCTCAATAAAGTTTTAAATATTCAAACGTTTTATCTAAATTTCCAAACCATGGCTCAGCAAGCAATTTACATTGAAAGATAATTTTGCTTTTTTTCTCTCTTTTACTGGATTGTCCTTCCACAGGAGTTTGCACATCATCCTCAGCAAATGTTTGTAACACCTCAAGTTCATTACATCACAATACAGTCTGGAAGAGATCCCAACAGGAACAAAATCCCATTTAGAAACTGTCAAGTGCTTTTCATTTTCTTCCTAGTTGTGGCTGATATAACAGGAACAAGAGATGAAGATCAGCTAGTTAATATTAGTTCTCAGGTTCCCGGTTTTGGCTGGTAAGTTTTCCTTTCTTGTTCATTGAAGAGTGTCCAGCTTTCAGGGGAAGCAAGGTAGGTGGCTACTCACCTTAGCAAGAGGTTTAAAGTGACAACATTTTAAAAATTCACAAGCAGAAATCTTTTATTGTTTTCAATAAGTGAGGTTTTTTGTTAGAACTGGTAAATAATGATCAATCTTTTTTTTTTTTTAAGAATTTGCTAAAAAATAAAAAAATTTATGGGGACTGAGTCAAACCAGAAGTCCACCTACCTAATCAGAAGAACAGAGTAAAACCAGTGCTGCAGGAAAAAAGATACTCACCGATTCCTCGTACATACCGATTAGACCAAAGAAGGATGTTCTTCTGGTGTTGCATTTAGTCTGTAAGGCTTTGACTTCAATTCCCATCTCTGCCCTATAATTTCTGTGTGACTCGGTTAAAACATTTACTTTCCCTGTATTTTTGATTTTCATATTTATGGTGGGAAAATAATAGTTCTTTTCCTCATGAGGGGTTGTATAGCTCATTATTGTTTGATAGATGTCTTCTGGGGATGTTTTAAGTAGAATCATTTGTCTCCTGAGGCCAAAATGACCTCCCCAGGTCCCTCTTGGCCCAATTTTCTAAGCCTCTGTGATTGCTTTTTAGATGCTGCAGTAATAGGGAGCATATGATGACCTAGACAGATACTTTGAAATGACTCAACCAACAGAGCATCTGTGGTTACCTCTGGGAAACTCTTTCACAAATGATCTAACAGGCACTTAAGAAGTTTGTCTAGATACCCAACCTCATTTTCCCTTTGCTCAATTTCATCTCATTGCCCCTAGTTATGAATCTGTGAACCACCCTCAACAATCCCTCTCCCTCCTCACTGCACACATCCTTCAAATGCTCACAGAACTGCGAACGCCTTCTCACAACACAGTTGGGGACAGCAGGGAAGAGGAGCGGACGAGCACCTCTTTTAAGCCCCCAAGCACTCAGAAAGAGAGCACACTGCCTGCAGAGATATCTGCCCATGTGGATTGTCTATATTAGAGCAGTGAGCACCTGAGGAGAAACCCACCTGGTGAGTGAGCTTGCTTTCATTCTTTTAAAAAAATCATCAAATAGTGTTTGCCTTACGATCTTAATTCAAGCACTTAATTAAAGCCAACAGAGGATTCTAAAGTGAGGAGAAAAATTAGAGCAACAACTTTTTAATTACGCTGTAGGCATTTTCTCTCTTACTTATTCTTTCTCCAAAAATCAAACAAACCCTCCTCTAAACACACATTTAGACAAAGATGATGGCACAGTGATATTCTGAGCTAGAGCTTGCTTAGTGCTTAGCAAGCAAGTACCGGAGGTTGGCTGCCCAAATCCATGACCTAAATACCATGATCACCCCTTACCAGTGATCACTCTGGGTCACTCCTTAGCATCCTTTTCCTCAAGTCATGGGATCTGACCCCAAGAAAAAAGGGACAGCAGATAGCTTAAATGGTGGTTCCTTTCAGGAACCTCTACCAAGCAGAAAAACTTTCTAATCATGCAGGAGTGTTATTCTTCCAGTGGCACAACAAGTTGCTGCCTGCCTCCAGACAGTGCGAGAAATGAAAAGACTCTTGTCATCTCCTGGAACAGCACAGCTCCTGCCTGTCAACAGCAAAGACCTGAACCTACATCACCCACTCTTGTCCTGCAGTATTACTAGCTGCATACCCAAAAAAAGTTTTGTTTTTACAGACAGAAGGTGGTTTTCTATTACTTGGGATGGACGGAGGAATATTGATGTGGACATGGCCAAGCTTTAAAAGGAGGTCCTCCTCAAGTCTGACAGAAATAGCTTAATGCAGGACCCATTGCAAAAGAAAGAGGATGTTCTTGCTATATCGATCCATGTAAAAATATGATCAGTTACTTCCTTTCTGAGTGTGGCACCTCCTGTGATTTTTATCAGTCCTGCCTGCTTAAAGGCACCCTGTGTCAATCTTCAAAAGGAGACAAAAGATACAATCGTCCTTCTAGAAAAAGTTTGACTTAGCAAAACTGTTGTTTGTGCTCAGCTTCATTCAGGAAGACACATTTATTGAGGTCTGTAGAACTTGCCGGGGTAAGTTTCAGTGGGTCATGTCCACAGTTTCACCAAAGCAGCATATTAAAGAACGAGGGTCTTAAGAAAGTGAACTTTACACCAAACAGAAAAGCTTGAGCATCAGTTCAGTACAGTCCCCATAAAATTCACATTTAAATTTCGAACAACCTTCTTACCTATACCCACTCTGCCATCGGTTGCTGGAATGACCAATTCCTCAATTGGCACTTTTTCTTTTTCTTTTGGTCTAGAAGGAAAGGAAGAAAAATGAAAACTGAAAGGAGAACACTTTGAACTTTTCTGCAGGTTGTCCATAGTCACAGTTACACAGACCTAAAAGCTGATCAGACTAAGTCCTGCTAACGGTGAGGGAAGAGATTGTGCTCAGCATCACAGAACTGGATCTAATTACATGATGGACATTCATTTGTAAGAACGTTGCCTTTGTGTGAACAAGACCAGATGTCTTGTGTCTCAGCCTCTCTAGGACAACAGGCTGGAGATATTTCTTGGCTTAACTTTTCTTTCTTTGCACCAAATGGTTGGACTGGTATATCTACCTCACTTAGCCTCAGTATTCAAGAGACTCCAGGTGTGACTCCCAGGGTGCAAATCTGATCACAGATCATTATAGCAGGGAGACAAACCAGCCAAAAACTTTTTCTGAGATTAGATATAATTTTTCATAATCCTTTTATGACAAATAAGGGACAATACAGCCAAGATGAAAAATCAGTCATACTGATGAGGAGAAAAAACAATTATATTCGGCTGAAGAGCAGGATTTTGACTTGTCATGAAATTATAGTGTTCTTTAAATATAATGTAAATGTCTCAATTGGCCTGAAACAAAACCATTGCGATATTTTACATCACTGAGAAACCCCCCGTGGCTCAGCGAAACTGAAATTATTTCAGTGTCAATGCTGAAGGTAAGAACCATGAATTAACAAGAGTGTCCTCTTTATGGGAGGTATTAAGGCAGCTTCCAGAACCCCACAAAGCCTGAGGATTCATCCTAAGATGAAGTCATAGTCCTAGAGCGAGAAAACTACTTTGGGTAACTTTCTCCAACCAGACTCCTCTGGGTACTTACACTCCTTGCTGCAGGGATGGGACTTGACCCAGACAGAGTGAACATTTGTAAAGATTTGAAACTCTTAATTTCACAACAGAAACCTGTGAAGCTCTAAGATTACTGGTTTTCACAGCTCTGTCTGTACTAGTAAACTCAACAGGGTTTGGACACAGCCTGAGCCAGGGTCCTTGTCTTTCTGTACTGCTTAATTTTTAGGACGCTCGCCTGCATGGATTCGACCGATGCCAACTCACATTCTCTCAGACAATGCCCCAGCATGGTTCATAGGTAAGCCAGGACAGTCCTAGAAAAATCCAGTCTTTATTTGGAGAAAATTTCATCAAACTTGAAATGTTAAAAAATGTAATATTAACGATCTGTCAAGTCACATGGATCAATCAGGTTTTCCTTTTCTGACTTATTTTGCTTAATTTCTCTTAAAAGACAGGATAACCCAATGTAGCCCCAGTTGGAATCATTCCTATCTGTTCAATAAACCTCTCGTGTGACATTTCACAAAATATTTTATTGAAAGAACAGGTACAGAAAAAAGAGAAAGGAGATGTAGAGGCAACATCAGTAAAACATGTCCTAATAATGTGACCTCCCCTCCAAATGGTGAGGTAGACTAGATACTAAAAAAAATCACCTAAAAGGTTCTAAATCTGAATTTTAAAAAATGGCAGAAAGAATCAAATAACCCTGTTAAATATCATCATATCTACCACATAATTCAGTTTAGCAGTACTTTCTCAACTCCAGATCTGTCACTTGAAAACTTCTGGCTGTGTAACATATTTTTGAATTTACCTTCTTTACATCTTTTACCGTGGTTTTGGAGGAGACTCAGGAGACAGTAGGAATGACTTTCTACCCTCTTGCAGTATGCTCTAAAGAGGCTGACTACATGGATCTTATCCTGCAACTCCAACAACTTTGGCTGGCTATTAGCTGCTTTCTCATTCTCATTACCATGTCAGAAGAATGTAGGGAGTGCAACCTGAACAGTTGCCTTTCTTTTTTATGATCTTTGTCATTAAGATGACAAATATGGATCATCTATCAAAATAGAATGGTAATTTGCATTTTTTAAAGTGAGAAATGTATTGAGAATAAGGAGACAGTACATAAAATGTCCAATCTAGCTCTTAAAAATGATCAGATGCCTTCTGAGAAATTTGAAAAAAATCATTTTTTGTAATGTTAATATCAAAAATAATTTCATGGTATGAAGCCATCCGCAGAGTTGACATATAAGACAGGGACAAGTTTTATCTTGTGGATGTGATTCACATAAATATCTGAGACTGATACAATTCTATTCTCAGTCAAATTAGTGGTAAAAATCTCAGTCAGAAAAGGATAATACTGAATATTTTGAAACTTCCGTTCAACGTTTTGAATCCGTTCTTTCACACGCCAGCCTACGTAGCTGCTGTTTATGTGGGCCCAATTATCTGACATTAGCCATTAATGTATTTCTTCTCTCAATAGACCTGTGAGCATGGAAGCAAGTATTTTTTTTCTGCTTTACACAGACACACCAGAACTAAAGAAAGGTATAGAAGTGTCTGCTTTTGAGACTGATGCCCTTATTTACTTACAGAACATGGGAAGCAACTATAATCATTTTTCCCACATTGTCCCAAACATACTGATATCTTGGTGCTTAGGATCAAAGAATACATCAGTTCCTTGCCCTCATACCCTCATTCAGTCTTTGGCTTTGTAGGTGGGTGTGTCAGAAAAGGCTCCTCATCTTCCCAGTGGCAGGGATTATTTTTGTCATATAGACGTTTGTCCAGAAGATAGTAAACTAAGAATGCTTATTTATTCTATGCACACAAGTTAGACACCCCCTTCACCCTCCCCCAATCTGATTTTTTAAATCATCTTCAGTAAATAAATTATGGAGAGCTTTGCAATAAGATTAACTTGGGAACAGCTCTTAAAAGAGAATATATCTTCTCCTGCTAACCCTTATCTGACTGACAATCATAATGGTTTGGGAAGGGAGAAGGTAGGATTACCAATGCTGAAAAGTAAGAAAGTGCCTGTCGCACTAATCTGAAAGTATTTGGATTATTATGTGGATTACTTCTGTAAACTTGTGTACACTGAGCTGGCAACAGTACCGTGTATTTATACCCGAGGCAAGTGAATAAAATCACAGGCATAAGCAAGCATGCACACTGCTGTAGGAGTCACAGGATGAATTGGAGTGAGTTGGAATCAGAGAGGCACCTCTGCACAGCAAAAAAATACACTCTTAGTTGCCTAACAAGCTGAAGCACACAAAAAAGATAAATAGGAAAGTACATCTCCGAATTGAAAACTCAAGACAATGAGACAGATCTTCCTCTGTCTTGTGTTGATGTTATTTTTTAGGAGGGACTGTTGGACTGAAAAATCTCTGAATCTCACAGCAGCACAGCTGAGGTCTCAACATTTCCCTTTTGGTGCTGGAGAGTGTGTGGAAAGTTATCTTTGATCAGGGCTTGAACTGTAATATTCAGAAGAAAAAAAAATAGAAGGTGGATCCAAATTTCCTTTTATATCCCTTAGAAAAAAAAAGGTGCCTACATCACAAGCTATGGATAACGCACATATGATTCTCCTGAAATTATGAGCCTGAACTAGGCTTTGGCCATACATAAGTCTTTTTTTCCAATTGTCTTTGCTATATTACCAATCAATCTTCATTTCTTACTTTTTCCCACCTCTGCCTTTGATATTCCCATGCTCTATTCCCCACTCCCTTCACTGTTTTCCTCTTAGGGGAAGTAATTTTGTATAGCATCTCCAGCCACTCTTTCTTTCTTCTGCTCCAAGACAAACTTCTCACTCCCTCTGGAAAGAATTGGCACATGGGATGCTGCTGTCCCATGGTGGTTCTGCGATATCTTTCAGTAACCCTAGTGACTTCCCTGCTTCACCTGTGTGTTTTCAATCTCTCCACAAACACGTTCCCAATCACTCTTATTAATATCCTCCTGTTCCCTACAGTTTTTCATAGCTGTTCCCAGGAAGAAAGAAAACAAACAAAAAAGGAAAGCAAATTTCCAGACAGTTTAAACTTTACCTCTAGGATTTCCCAAAACTGATAATCTCAGAAAAGACACTCAAACACGTTTCACCTACTTTTTGATGTTTACATTGCAATTCCAAATTTCTTACTGTAGATTCCCTTTCTTTTCAATGGGAGAAAAACAGCTTGAAGGGTGTGTTTCATCTGACCCACTTTCTAAGGATGAACAAACTCCCACACCAGAGTGGTCTTTTTCTCCCCGCTGCTATTAGAAAGGGTCTAAACAACTACTCTAACATAGACATCTGCATTATAGGCATCTGTGCTGGAGGTATCTACACCTAGACAGATGAATACCAGATTAAACTTGACAAACATGAGCCATTGATCTATTTAAGTGTCCTAAGCAACCACTGGGGCAAATTCTCCTTTGAGGTACAAACCTAGCCAAATGCATGACTCCTAGCAAGACAAGATTCATCTTATTTTCAAAGACCAGCATTACATTAAAAAAATCAAAGGCCAAGTTTTACTGACACACAGTTAGAAACTTGGCATAGTTTTGTCTGGTGTTTTAACCTTACTGCTTTGACTCCATCCACACTGAACAGAAACCACTGCAACTGAAGAGAATTGCTATCACGTCATTTACCTGCAGGTTAAGATGATAATAAAAAGATGTAAAGGATTGTCAGTAAATCTCCCTCCTCCATCTGAATTTTCATGGAGAAGCTCAAATGCTCACAGTGTTCCCAAGTGCAACCTTAGGGTGTTCTTGGGCTGCAGCAGCAAACTCTGGGCCAGCTGTGGGAGGACTTCCATTGAACACAGCCAGCCCAAACCCATTTGTCTTCGTCCATCTCTTACTTCACATTTCGACTTCAACTATTTTTTCCTTTCCTGAGAATAGTCTGAAGTTCTAGCAATGTCCTTGGAGAAATACCTTGCCTGAAAGAAACATTTGGTTAAAATTACAGTGGAAAACAAACAATGCTAGCTGCTGCCATGTTTCCCCAAAATCCCTCTTCTCCTATCAAGCAAGGGTCTCAGTTCTGCAAAGAAAGGGAAGACTGGGATTTTTGTTGGTTATGTGGGGTATTTTTATTATTATTATTATTATTTGAATTTGGTTTATATCTCCAGAAGTAGCCAGACTAATAGTTTTACTATCTCACCACTTTATGGAGCAGGCATGGAGTATGATACAGTCAAACTGCTTTGCTCAACTAGTCTGCAACTGCCTGGAGACTATTTTATGTATTGGTGATTACCACTGGTTATTTTTTCTCTAAGCTACTGAAACACTGACAAGTAGGTTTTTCCCCTTGTCTGCTCTCTTGTCTCTATTGCTTGCTTTCTTGGATCACATTTTCAAGCTTACAACCTTTCCTGAGTTTAAACTTCTCACTTCTTAGCTCTGTGGCTAGATATCAAACTTTGGATTCATCTTACTAGAAGTAGCAAGAGTTTTAGTCATCTAGGTTCTTTTCATAAAATCATAGAATCATAGAATCATAGAATGGTTTGAGTTGGAAAAGTCATGTAGTCCAACCCCCCCTGCAGTGAGCAGGGACATCTTCAACCAGACCGGGTTGCTCAGAGCCCCGTCCAACCTGACCTTGGATGTTTCCAGGGATGGGGCATCCACCACCTCCCTGGGCAACCTGGGCCAGTGTTTCACCACCCTCACCATAAAAGGTTTCTTCCCTATATCTAGTCTGATTCTACCTTCTTTTAGTTTGAAACCATTGCCCCTTGTCCTATCACCACAGGCCCTACTAAAAAATCTGTCCCCATCTTCCTTGTAAGCCCCCTTTAAGTATTGGAAGGCCACAAAAAAGGTCTTCCTGGAGCCTTCTTTTCTCCAGGTTGAACCCCCACTCTCTCAGCCTTTCCTCACAGCAGAGGTGTTCCACCCCGCTGATCATCTTCATGGCCTCCTCTGGATCCACTCCAACAAGTCCATGTCTTTCCTGTGCTGAGGGCCCCAGAGCTGAACACAAAACTCCAGGTGGGGTCTCACCAGAGCAGAGCAGAGGGGGAGAATCCCCTCCCTCAACCTGCTGGCCACCCTTCTTTTGATGCAGCCCAGGATACGGTTGGCTTTCTGGGCTGCGAGCGCACATTGGCTGCTCATGTCCAGCTTTTCACCCACCAATACCCCCGAGTCCTTCTCTGCTGGATTTCTCTCAATCCCTTCATCCCCCAGCCTGTATTGATACAGGGGTTCCCCCAACCCAGGGGCAGGACAATAGGGTGCTACAGTATAGAAGAAGCTATTCTGGGGCATAGTTCCTTTTGTCTTGGTGATCAGCTGTGGAGAGAATGCAGGACAACTGGCTCAGAGATAAACATGTATGATGCAGAGTTAGGTGAGATTAATTCCACTCCTGGTATCCATTTCTCTGCTTTGCCTGCCAACAAGACTGTACTTCCTTTTTCCTTTTCCCTCTAATCACTGTCTTCCAGGTTATCTCCTTGGTACTAAATGGCAATACAGAATTTCTCTGTCAAACTGTGTTCACTCATCCACCTGGATAACCGCTTCTTTCATGGCCTTAAAACACAACAGTTGATTCATCCAGGACATGAACCAGCTTGATTTCCATGTTTTGCATAATTCAGAGAAGAGTGCTTATTGAAAAGTGGTCTGTTTTTTTTAAATAAGTAACTACAATATTCTAGTAGGGGGAAAAGGCGTGTCTGATAACATCCAGAAAGAAAAAAAAGGTGAGAAAACAACTATTCTTGTCCTACCAAGCGAAACCAGAAGTCAGTGTTGGTGATCCTCTCTCATAGAAAGAGAAGAGTGCTCATTAAAAACTGAACTACACAGACAGATTGCTTCTAAACTTGTTCTTAATACTGGGGGGGGGGACAGAGGAGGTGATGTAAGAGTAATGCAGTCAGTGTGTTGTGAACTGAAGTACTGTACATGAAGCTCATCCTGAACCTCCTGAAATCTATAGTAACATGAACACCATCATCACATACCAGAGTGGATGAGTTTCCTATAGGAATTAATGTCTTCAAAAAGTGAAGGTCTTTAATGACTGGGCTGCAGGGTCACTTTTATCTCCTGTTCAGCAGGACTTCACAGAATAAATGGCAGTGCAGCCATGCCTGAACTGGTACAGCATTGCACGAACTGGAAGCAAAATAGCTATTTAAACTCTATGTCAAACCTGAGTTACAAAAGCCTTTTTGGAGGATCAGAGTTGTCTTAACATTACATTAATATGGCCAGACTGCATACAGGTCTAGGATCACTTGTTACTTGAACATTTAGCTGAAGTGCCTCAGTGTTGAACTCCCAGCCCTTCTGGGTTTGGGCTCACCTGGGCAGAACCAAAGCAAGTTTTTCTGATTATGGCAGAAGAGATACATCAGGTCAGATTGAGCTCATGTAAATTTCCTCATCTAAAAATTAAATGTTTAATCATGTTTTTTTTCTATAACCAATGCAGAAAACAATTTTCATCCTGTTTTCTGGAGATAATAGTCTAATGACTACAGCAGGAATCTAGATTACTGGTTAGATGGGAAACTTGCCCCTTGTTAAGGCTGCAGGGACATGACAGGCCATGTGTAGCTACAAGACATGACATGAGAAACTGCTGGTTGTGACAGGCAGCAGTGTAAGAAGTTGAGAAAAGTTACAGGGATGGGACCTCTGTGAGTGATGGCTGGACTTCACAGGTGGGTAAGGGGGTGTTATGCAAGAAACATCACATTTCACAGATAATTGCAGGGGATTACTGGGGACCTCTTGGTTCACTCAGACCAGATCTTTTGTTGAAGCATACCAAGAGTCAAACCTACTTCTGCAGTCAAGAGTACTAGAAAGATAAGATGGGATGGGATGGGATGGGATGGGATGGGATGGCATGGCATGGCATGGCATGGCATGGCATGGCATGGGACAGACAGAGTGCTTTCCCTGGACTGATACATACCAAGCATTCTTGTGTCAAAGAAAACCATCAAGGGTTGTCTCTCTTTCCCTGGCACAATCAATATACCTTATTACATATATAAAAGAGAACAGCCAAGCTGAGAGAACACATGGATCCATCCTTAAAGATAAACTATCACTCCATGATTAGGCTTCTGTCCTGAGAAGCTAAAATACTCCTCTTTCATAAACAGACAGGAGGACTGAACCCCAATAACCTAAATCCGCCACAAAGTTTATGTATATACCAGTAAACTAAATCCAGGTCCTACTTTCTAGCCAACCGCATGATATAGTCACTTCCATATCATGAAACCCTCATAGCCTCAGATCATGGCAACTGCATCTAGCCTGCTTGTTAGAAATAGTTTCAGGCTCACCCCAGCACATGAACTGTGGCTGGGAGTTGTTTAAATAGTGCTAATTTTCCCTGAACAAAACTGTACCAGGGACCATAATGAGTTCCGGTGCCCGAATATAAGCCTTAGTACTGTTTCATTTTCTACAATAGATACAATCAAAGACATGAGCCATTACTTTTATTTAAAGAATTTCAACCTGATACTTAACTTTTAGTTCAGTCCAAAACTGTTTGGTTTGGGTTTTTTTGGCTTAGCCAAATTCCTCTTTGACCTGCAACCAACTGGAAAACAAGAGAAAGATATATATAAAATAAATTAAAAAAAAGACAACTTGGTTTAACCACAGGAATCAGCATGATTTGAAGAAAGCAAGCATGACCAGGGAAGGTAGGAGGACTTCAGCTGCTTTTTGATTTGTTTTATGCCAAGATTATCATACTGCAACCGGTTAGTAACATCATTTTTATAACGCTTCATATTTCATCCATAATTATTTCTTATTTTCTCTGATCTGGCTGAAATAAAACCTGGAACAATTGGCTTCAGCAGGGCAAAGCCTGGTAGGAAGAGTACACTATAAATACAGTCTAGAAAGATATAGCTATTGCCTTTATTTGACAACCTAACTGTTCCCCAAGCACTCATCCACCAGCCTTATAAAAGGAAATGTAGTTACTGAGGTCCAAATTCACCGTTAGCTTAAGTGCATGCAATTCCACTGAAGTCAACACAATTGTATCCGTTTACTTTCATGGTGAATTGGGACCCAGACCTTTACTGAAGTAATAAAAGGTCAGTCAAACATACAGGCAAGAGACCAACTTCTCGTTTAAATGAAAGCTGTGGCTTTGCTCAAAGTTCTTGATATAGATGATAGTATCAGTTAACAAATGAGCTGAACAGGCAGTGAAAGAATAAGCATTGGGGTGTATGAGTAAGTTACAGAAGTTTATGGGTATGTTATGTTAACTGAGTCATGATAAATAATTACATTTTTTTCATCTTCTGTAAATGCAGAGAAATATGTCTTGGCTTATCTCATGCTAGAACAGAAGTAAGGTGATAAAATAGTGAGGTTGAATACCTTTAAGAGAAGATGCAGTATTTGCTCTTAAAAACAAAATGAGTCTAATACAAATGAGTCTCTCATACAGTTATGTATAATTCCCTCTGAAGACATTAGGTTTTCTTAGTAGAACTGAAAGCCTAAATTGGCTCATGAAAATAAAACAATGTCTTGCAGTCACTCCATTGTGTTTGGGAAAGCTCATACAGCATCTAGAGCTTTGCCTCACCCATCACGTCTAAGGTAGAAAGAGTTGTAGTACACAGATAGAAAAAATGATGAGTCCCACTAGCTGGATATAACTTGGTCTCATAGTTACAGGGTCTCATTTGCCCATTATACTCTTTAGGAGCACAACAGGACATCAGCTAGGATTCACATTGTCTAAGTTGAATGTATAGATAGGAAATTAGTTTAAGCAGTTAGATTTAAACCTAGGTTCTCTCTATAGTCTGGAGACTGTATAATTAGTAAAAGTGATTACCGCCCTGATAGCAATTCTCCACAGCAAAGAGATTTGTGTGTTGCCTGCAGCACAAATGGAAGAAGACATGCATGCAGGAGGACTTTGGAGGGTAATACAGGAGGTGACCCACAGAGTGAAAAGCAACCCACCAATGACCAATAACAATAATGATAAATACATTACAAAGCAAGTTTACAGCAGCGAACCTACAACAATGTTATTTGGTATCTTACCCACGTTTCTGGATCTCAGCCTAAGACACCAGAAGGTGCTCCATGAAACAAATGCGAATTGTGTAACAAAAGAAAGCAACAAGGACACAAACAAAACTGCAATGATAATGAAACTTTCAGAATTTACCTAACTGATTTTTACTTAGCAATAGAAAATGTTGTGTCAAGGATGAATAAAGTGGATTGAATTCTTCCAAAAGTTAGATGGTTGGCGATACTAGTTTACAATGGGTAGTAAGTCTACTAATCCCAGTTATCATGACCATATAAGAGTAATGATGACAGCAGACACACCTTACATAATTTTGAGAACATCTCAGTGTCCTTTGCAAAGATAGCTTTCCTCATTGCAGAGAAGGCACTTTCAGTTAGCAGAACTGAGACAGAAGTGATGGATCCATGGCCTCCCTGCATGAGGAAGAAATCTGTTCTTCAGTGTCTCAGGTTAGTGCTTCAGCCATTAGACCCTATAACTTATTTATTCCCAACTATTTCCATTAACTCTGTGTTCTTGTTACAGAGTTATGTTGATACACAGAGTTAAATATTAGTGTTTCATGGTTTAGGCTGTTGGCTTTGTCTTTGATCTTCTTAAACAAGTACATCAGTATCTATAGTAGTAAATAAAAGGGGACAGGAACAGCTATCTACCTTGAAGCCAGCTGGCACAGTGTAGCTCGTATCCATGGCTAAACTCTCTCACATCTAAACAGGTTGCTGCATGCAACCTGTCTGTTGGGAACAGCCCCTGGTCGGTGCTATTCTTGACCCAGGCCCAGGCACTCTCTGGAGAAGCACCAACTGGCCTTAGCTGTGAACCAAACAAACAATTTAACAGTACAGTTGACCTAATTGCAAGGTCTGGGCCCTTATTCTGGCCTCGATTAGTCTGCTGGTGGCCTTAATTAATTTTCTGCACAAAGATGTAGTTTATATATTAAACCGGAGACAAAAGCATTTCAGTGTAGGACATGAAAATCTTTAATTTTAGCACTTTAAGGTAGAGGCTGCTCCTGAGAGGCAAAGTATTGCTTTTATATTGTAGCTTTCACTTGCAAAGATCCAGGTGTAATATGTAAAAATAGGCAGGGAAAATTGGGCTGGACAGGACCTCAGGAGTTCATTTAGTCCATCTTCCTACCCCAGGGCAGGATCTTCTATATCGAACTGTTTATGCCATACGTTTGTTTAACCTACTCTTAAAACCTTCCAATGATGGAGATTCCGCCACCTCCCCAGGCAGAGCTAGCCTACACTTAGAAAGTTTACCTAATGAATAATCTAATCTTCCTTGCTACCATTTAAGCCCGTTGCTTCCCATCCTAAACCCAGCGGAATGGTGAAGAAGTTATTTCCTTCATCTCTGCAGCAACATTTTCCTTAGCTGCAGCCTGTTGTCCCCTCTCACTTATGATTTTTTTGCTCATAAAATTAATAACAATCCCGAAATAAGAGTATACAATATTTAATGTATACAATAGTTCTACAGACATTATATTAAATGGGCTATTTGTAAAGGTAAAAATGGCATCTGTGGGATTTTGCAGCTGTGTGCTTGTTTTGAATGCATTTTTTTTTATTTTCATTTGGGAGAGGGATTGCTTGAGTCATGAGGGTTGCTTTTAAAATATTCAGGTCAACCTGTGTTTTCCTCTAACCCTCAAAGGGTTAAGTCCCTGGCTGGTAATTCCCTTTGCAAGTCAGATCCTTCATTACAAGTAGAATCCCTACAAGAGGACATATTTCATTTTTTAACTGGAGCATATCTAATGATCCAGGGGAAAGCCCTGTCTCGTAACATTTGATCTAGCCTCAGACAAGAAGAGCAAGGTGGCATCAGCCTCTTCCTATTTAGTCATGAGCCAAGGAACTGCACCAGTATACAAGTGACATGCAGAACACATGCATCAAAGTAGCAGCTCAATCTGTACTGCAAATAACACTCTTTCATGTCTCAGCATGGTTGCTGGCCCTGAGCTGTAGTTCCAGTAATTGACATAGTTGCCCAATGCTAGAAAACAAACTCGGAAACTATTCTCATTAGACGTCCCCCTGGTTTGCTGCTCCGTTATTGTAAAACCCAAACACTGAGCTTCCTACCAGCGTGGCTCTGTTTTTAATTAGTTCTGATGGCACTGGGCGACGCGCCAAGGAAAAAAATGAACTTCCTGTGATTGAGGTTTGTTGCTCAGTATGTTGCTTCCTCCACACAGAGATTGTTTTCACAACATTTTCTGAAAAGGAGCTACTGACAGAAATAATATACGTTTTTACTGCTTTTGATTTTTTTTATTCTGCCTTCTATGCTTATAAAAGGCAGCTCAAAGTCAAGGATCCTTAAAGTTACTGTGTCATTATTTTGCCTTTGTGTGACTTGGCTGATTAAAGACATCCTAGCAGATTAATTTTTTAATAGAATAAGCACAGGCTCCCATTAAAAAATTTAAGACCAAGGACTTCTTAGTGTTCTAAATAAATTAATTTGGATATGTTCAGGTGTGGGGTGGGGAAGGACTTGAGGTTTATATTCAATAGCTAAAGTTGTCACAGTGTGAGTAGGGGTGAGTGAAATGGAAGATGAATGTGACTCAAAAGCAGAATGTGTTTGCTTGTGGGGATGTGATGAGATATAGCAGTCTCCTTCGTATCTTCTTATGAGGCTTCTCAAGTTAATTTCTTATGAAGCAAGGCTCAGACATGATCATTTTGTTCCAGTGAGTGTCTGTAGGTGGGATTCAGACCCAGACACCTACATTTAGGTGCCTCAGGAGCTCATGTCTGCATTTGCGCTGTCTCTGATTTGAGTCAGAGCCAATGAAGATCCAGTTGATACCATCAGCAGAGCTCAGAGAGCAGCTGACCTGCCCAAACGCAGGTAGGTATTTCTAGTGGGAGCTGAACTGCTTTCCAGTCTCTGTTGACTTGTATGGACAGGATCTCCATTAATTATAATGATAGCTTAGATGATCAGAGCAGATGAACAGATCTAAATTTTAGATTCTTAACTACAGACCTACATAATAGTAGGCATCTGCCTTCAGGTGTGTTGAACTGCTCTCTAGAGTCCCGTTGACAACACTGATGAGGAGCTTGGTTTAGCCACTCACATGCAGGTATCCAGTGCTACCCGAGATGCCTCTAGGTCCCATCTCACATCCAGCTGGCTCTCTGGAAGAGCATGGGTCTCCTGTAAGGCCAGTGTTATACCTGTCAATCCCATATGGATGTCTCACAGGCCCTTGGTTGTCTCAGGTGGCACCAAAAACTATTTCGAGTCAAAGTGAATTGAGCTGTCGATTTTTCTTGACAACAAAGAGAGCTTAAGCACCAAGTACACATACAAATTCCCACACCGCAATCATCAATATTAGGTAGCTGAACCAGCGGATGAATATCCCCTGCCATGTGACTTTCCCTGGATGGATGCTACTCTATTTGACACACGGGTAGGTCTCTCACAGCTAATCCTGTGCTTTATAAATTTCATTGTAAAAGGTGGTTTGGGAGAAAAGGGATAAACTCAACCTGAAAGCTTGTGAACCTGGTTTGTATGGTTGAAGGCAAGCTGTGACAGCCTGCTTGCCATTGCTCAACTGTTTTGTGGCCATCTCATCTCTACAGGTATATGTAGAGGTAAAAGAAAAGATCCATCCAATTCAATTATAATGTCAGTCAAGCCAAAGGAAAAACAGAAACACTGGTTTCCTTTGTCATTGTGTTTCTGGAATTACTTGGTTTGCTTTTTAAAATACGAGCGTGAGGTGCATCAAGGCATATGAGTATGCATCACTCTGATGGCATTCAAGAGCACAAGATGGCAGATTTAAGAAATGACCAGCTACTGCAATGGTTATAAAATGGCATCTGCAGATTGTGCAAATAATTGGACGTTAACAACAGGGCACTAAACAGGGTAGCTGATCATAAGACTATTCTTTAGTTCTGCCTTTTTTTGTTTTTGTTAGGAGACACAGACTCTTTGAAATACATCTGTAAATAAAGAATATTATCACCGCTTCAAGTAGATCGTCTTCTCTGTTAAAAAATATTGAGACAGGTAGAAAATAGTAGAAAAATCCACTGACAACTATTCAATAGAAAGACTCAGGTTCCTGAGCCATAGACCACCAGAAGCTAGAAGAACTACCTAGGAGATAATGCCATGTACTTGCCACATTATACAATCCCTTAGGCACCCTTTGTTGAGCTCAGTCAGACACAGGATACCTGACTCAGCAAACCCATTTTGCATTCAATCTATACTGAACTGACGTTTTCCTCATATTCTTTGGGGATCTTTCCACACCTGTTTTTGAGTAATGGCAGCTACAGCAAAGATAAGTGATGTTTCTCTGCTGCCTTTGGTTGTCCTCACAAGATTGCCAGTCAGGATGCCATTGAAGACTGAAGTCCTCTTTCATCTTCAGAGCACTGTTTTTTGATTCTGAAGAACCTTATGAAGATAAGATTTGAGAGAGATTTCTATGAGAGGATCTTTATGTGCTTCAATGTTTCAGGGACTACAAGCACCAATACAATCAGTAAGGATAAAAAAAATAACATTTTAAGGCATATATTTGCTGGAAATGAGGAAAGGAGGAAAGAAATGGAGCACCCTTGCCCTCAGGAAAAAAAAAATGTTCCTTTGATCATACAGAACCAAAAATCTTAGGATCTGCTATACCTTTGGTGATCACTCTGTTGTGTTTAGATATGCCCCATGTGCCTGAGAAAACATGTTCCACTGATTGCTTATGTATTTTTACTCAGTTCGGTGCCTGTGCTGGATAATGTAAGAAATGTACAAAATGCTTCCATAGTCCCTTTCACCATGACAGAGGCTGCAGAAGCACTTGTTTCTTCCATCACCTAACTCCAAAGCCCTGTTCATTGATCTGGTTAATGCTAAACATGAAGTGATTCGGAGGGGTCTGTGCCATCTCTCACACTCTCAGTTACACTTGTACCCCATTGTTCTGTTTTGCCCAAAGCACAGCCTTTGGACCCTGCATGCCCCCACTCACCAGTGTGCTAGCACCTTATGTGTGCAGTAGATCAGCTTTTTTTTACTGCTCCAAAGACAAACCTGTACGTTGGGGACAAGAAGGGATCAAAGCCAGCAGTGCTCTGAGGGTCAGGGGCTGCTTTTTTGAGAATTGCCTAATTTGGTCCAAGGTGCTCTTTCCTGAGAATACAACAAAAAGCTGATTCCTGCAGACTGTTCTGATGGAGTTGGACTACAGCACACTAGTAAAATAAAATGCAGTTAAGACGGTTGTCTAACCCTGTGGCCAACTGGTATGGTCTAGTTGTGTCAATACTATTAAATCCTTTCGATCTTCAGAAAAGGGTGGCTGCACTGAATCTAGCTTTTTGGATCATTCCCCGGCCCTGTTGTCTTCTGAGCCATGTCCAGGACTTACTGGGAAAGCACTGCTTGGCACGGCAGAGACCATTTTTATGCTGCCACTGTAGAGATAACTCCATTGCATGGCCTGAGAACGTTCTTTGGTACACTTTAATTTACTAGGATAGAAGCAACCTAAGGGACTAGATTTATTTAACATAGGTCACGAAACAGCTCTGCAGTGCCCCTCCAGGGAGATAAGAATCATGGACCAGATACCTTGTAAATGCTGTTTAAAACTGAGATCCCAGCCAGTAAAATGTTTTAATTACTTTCATTAAGACAGGAGGTTCATTCCGTTTTCTGTCAGTTTCTTGTACAAATTGTTCTGGTTATTTTTCTTCTTTCTTAAATAGCTGTACAAGTTTGATTTAAAACATGCTTTCTTAACTTTCTGTCTTGGGACAATAGCTGGGGAAAGGGATTGGGTATCCCAGTTGTCAGCGACTTCACATCAATGGAAGTCAAAGACAATCACAGTTTTGAAAGTTGACTTCTTGAACTCTGAAGTACACTTACAGCATCAGCTGGAGAATCAACCATATTCCTCAATATGGTTCCACCTACCATCCTCATATAAAAGCATGAGCTCAACTCCCAGCCAGTCTTCTGGAAGAAAGTTTGAGGATACAGGATCACAGAATCACAGAATTGTTGAGATTGGAAGGTCCGTCTGGAGTTCATCTTGTCCCATCTTCCTGTTCAAGCAATTACCTAAGGCAGGTCACATATTAACAAGAGCATACAAAAACTAGATGGCTCTTGTTGTGAACAGTAATGGGACACATTGCCATTTCATATCCAAGCCAAGGCTTTTAGAGCAGAAGTCATGAGTTTCACAGGGTGATTAAGTTGCTTTTGGACGAAACACCAGTATGTTGGCTTGTATTGGCACAGGTACCAAGATGTAACTAAAACAGATGCAAGGCAGCTGGTCTTTTCACAGTTTCATGCATTTATGAACAAAAATAAGGAATCTCAGTGGGGCTGGAAAATATAACATAAGTCCTACCTGGAAAAGCAAATGCAAAAGCTGCTGGGTCCTGTGTGTGGGCAACTGAACTGAATGCAAAGGGTTCACAGAAACACAGAATAGCTGAGGTCAGAAGGGGTGTCTCAAAATCATCTCATCCACCCCCTTTGCACAGAGCACAGTAATTTTCAAGAGGTTGCTCAGGGCCATGTCCGGTCAGCTTCTGAGTCTGGTTCTGTCTTGTTTACTCTCTCCCATTAGCTATTTATACACATGAATAAGATCACCCATGAGCCTTCTTTTCTCCAACCTGAATAATCCCAGCTCGCTCAGCCTCTCCCAGCATGTCATACACTCCAATCCCCTGATCGTCTTTGTGGTCGTTTGCTGGACTCATTCCAGTATGTCTATGTCTACCTTGCACTGGTGAGACCAGAACTGGGTACAGCACTACAAATGGGTCTCACCGAGTCTGACCTTCTGGCAAGGCTCTTCCTAATGCAGCCCCACATGCTGCTCGCCACCTTTGCTGTGAGAGCACATTTTTGGTTCATGTTCAAATTCTTGTCCACCAGGACCCTCTCTGCAAAGCTGTTTTCCAGACAGTTGGTCCTCAGCCCGTACTGGTTCATGGAGTGATTCATCCTCAGGTGCTGGGTTTGTTGTTCCTTCTGTTGAACTTCATGAGGTTCCTTTCAGCTCATTTCTCCAGCCTGTTCAAGTCCCTCTGAATCACAGCACACTCATCTGGGGTACCAACCACTCCTCCTAGTTTCGTATCATCTGCAAATATGCTAAGGGTGCACTCTGCTCCATCATCCAGATCATTAATGAAGAGGTTAAACAGTATTGGCCCCAGTATCGATTCCCAAGTACATGTCTAGGTACCAACCTCTAGCTGGACTTTGTGACACTGATCACAAGCCTCTGAGCATGGTAATTGGTTTTCAGTCCACCTCACTGTCCATTTATCTACTGCATGCTTCATCAACTTATCTATTAGAATACTCTCCAGCTGCCCACCAGACTGCTTCCTCTGTTTGAGACATTAAACAGAAGTTTATGAGTATATATCTTCTCATGTCCCACGCCTATGTCTTGAGCTTGGTCTAAACCTGAGATCCAGGCAGTGGTGAGATGGGAGATACCAAGGTCCTGCTGTGCAGAACTTACCCCTGATCCTGATTTTCTCCCCCAGTATACCTCTGACCATTACCATTACTTTATGTTGTGAAATGGTACCTGGGTTCTACCTAAACGTTGCTCCATTCAAGAATTAGCCATATTGGTATTTCTTTGAAACATTTTTTAAAGAAAAAGACACTTCTCAACAAAAGCAATCTAACCTCAAAATACTGATGATTTTCTGATTAAAAGCTTGTGCCTTTCTTTTGTTCTTTTCCCTTTCTCTACCCAACTCTTGGCTCCTTTTCCTACAAGAATTTCATAGAAAGGCCCTTTCAAATCACCTTCTTTCTATCCTAGTTCTTCAAGGACTTTGCTGAAAGATCTTGTCTTCCTGATAGTATTTAGGTGCCTAACGCCAAAAAGCATGTAATTCTCTTATCGTCCCTTACAAATCTCAATTTTCAAATGGCTTTACACATCAGGTAACAGGAGTTATACAGGTTGGCTTAAATAACAAGTCTCCCCCGACTGAACAGGGTATCAGAGTCCAGTCCTTAAAACCTGTGCATTTATATTTAGCTTACACATTTGAAGACAGGGTAGGTCACAGTCTTCAGTGCTGAAATTCCGAAGCAGGCACTGGAGTTACACAAGGGATTAATTTGATTCTGTATTTAGAATAACAGTACTCACATAAATACTGAATTAGAGCTGATGTCAATCTTTTATGCTAATTGCTAGTTAGACCCTGTACAAAGACACGCTTTGCTTGGACCACTTTTGTAAGATTGCTATCTATCTACTGCAGAGAGATTTACGCATTTGCTTTCCATTAGCATTAATAGAAGCTGTCCACATAAATCACTCATCACCAGTAAGAAAAGATAAAGTCCTACTAAGTTCAGAGAACACAGGCTTTCCCAATTGAAAAATCTATTAATAATAAAAAACCTACAATGTAAACATCTGACATCTGAACTGCAGAGTAATACTGTGATATGAAATAAAGTGGTCCATGAAGTGATTGCTTCAAGGGGAAGCAATGCTTGGCTATTTCCAAACCTTTTTAAAAATCTCATATAACTCCTCTGGTATTGGTAAAAACATAAATAAAGCAAATAGCTGCAGAAGAAGGAGGAGGAGCAGGAGCATAGTAATTTCAATTGTTATTTTTATTGTCTTTTATTTTTTCTGCAAGATAGTGACAGATCCAATAAAATACCTTGTTATACATGCAGAGAGGACAAAGATTGCTAGATATAATACAAAAACCTGCTCTTGACTAATCCAGATAACTGGGCATCAGATCATTTAAGCTAAGAAGTTAAAGGTGTCCAGATGCAATGCTTGCTGCTTTGCTCCTTGTTGCTGTCCTTGATGAAATTGATGCAATTTATCTCACTAGGCCAGGAAAACACATAGATCTTTGGCCAGAACTCCCTGGTACTTGGCATTGGGCCATCCCTGATTATGATCTGTGTTACTGTACGATATGATAATATATAAAAAATAAAAGCAAAATTGTTTTTCCCTTTCTGGTGATGTAAATCTGGATTTATTCTACTGAGGTTACAATAAAGTAACAGCGAATAAGCAAAAGAACTAAGTTTCATCCATCATAATGCCATCATTTAATCCTCTATGTAGCACTGAGTACTGTTTTGTAAAGGAATGTTATAAACAGGTTGCCAGAAGCCTTATCTGTGTTTCAACATAGATACACACATCTATTGTTTTGCGTTTCCTCCTACACTTAGAAGAACAAAATTGAGCATTAATTAGAAGTCATTGGTACAGCACTGTGCCATTAAAAGTCACCTATTAGAAAGCAAACTTGATGCAATGTTACATTTTGCAATTAATGCCTAATCACTTGACACTAATGAAACTAGCAAAGTGAACGTGGAGTGTATGTGTGGCGTGTGAGAGGGGGGAATGCTTTCTCTTCAGAAAACACCATTTTGTATGAATTAAAATATCTCATGGGAATATATCTTTAAAAATTTTTTGTTTTTTTCTGATTCCTTTCTTACAGGGAACACATAGGTTTAGCTTTCTGATGCCACAGTGTTCTGTGCAATTGTGCGTATTTTATTTAACTTCCAAACATCCCAGATAAGCTCCTGCCACAACCCCAAGAACCTGCGGTAGAGCCTGAATGCCTTCTTAGGAAAGACAAACAGCCTTAAAGACATAAAATCTGCAGAATCTACTACTTCCCCTGGAAAGTTATCCTGATGGATCCGGTAAGCTCTTGGCTAAAAACCTGAGATTTCAATTTATCCAGCCACAAGATGACTGGATCTTATGCTTCTGTCTCTTTTGTTAGTGTGGCACGTCACCTCCCTGGGTAGGTAACTCTGGTTGTGCTGATACAGTTCATGAACTAATATACTTCGTTTGGGGTTCGGCCAAGGTTTTACCACTGGCCTCGCTTATTAGGTGGAGAGGAACAATTCCTCTCTCTTAAGAAACTCTGTGGCAGCCAAAGGTTAGATTGATTTTGGCTGCCAGAGAGAGACATCCTTCCAGTTTATCAAAGGCCTGATAAGCATGGATTCACACCCAATACTCAGTCAAACGTCCATTGGATTTTTGTAGGAAGCTGGTTGGAAAGAAACAACCATAAGTGATGGTGATCACTTAGAAGAACTTTGACACCTGCATGAATGGATGGGCAGGGTAGGAGTGAAGTGTTGCACTTGGCAGGGAAATGGAGGGGGGGGGGAAGAAAACTAGTAAAATGCTTAGATACTGTGGTTTGCAACATTGTACTCTGAATAAGCTGCTGAATTTATTATCTTTTTAGGGTTCTCTGAAATCCTCACAGAAGAAGTATCACTTGTTTCTTATCTGTTCAGGACCAATCACAAGGAAATAAAGATAGACAGGTAGATACTAAAAACATCTTTGTGGTCTCATTTATAACACTGTACCATAATGGGATTTATAGCACAGTGACAGTGTGCAGAGCCCTACATGTAGTTTACACAGCAAAAAAAAAAAAAAAAAAAAAAAAAGATAAAGAAGCCATGGTGTAAATGCAAAGAACTTGAAACTATTCCTCATCTATGCAGAAGTATATGAATGGGTTTCTGGTGATAAGATTTTACCGAGGAAGCTTTATTTCCTACAGACATAGGTCATTCTGGGGATGCACAAAAGGATCGAGCAGAACAAAAATAAAAATAACAATTAGGAAGAACCTTTTGAAAAAGAAGATGACAATGAAAAAGAAAGCGCTGTTCCAGTGAGCATTAAGCATAACAATAGACAGAACCTTCAGAAAAGGTGTCATGTTGATATTTTACATCTAAACACTTTCAACTGACAACATGGAGACCCTCCATAAAAATTAAGCAAAATCCTCCAAAAAATGCAATGACTTCATAGATACCTATATGTAGGCAGACGGATGTGGTGAAAGAAGAGATACTGCGATAGAAGAAAATCAAAAAAGAACGGAAATGGCTGATTCTTTCTTTGTGACATATTTTCTCTCTCATCCTTGCATATTTGCATTAAAGTGATTGTGAATAATGTACATTTGACCAGTGCTGTCTGCGGAACTAATGCCTATTAAAGTGATGGGAAGTAGCATATGTTGTGCCTTGGGCAGAGAAAGTCCAATCACCCCCACTGTGTGCAAGTCTCCAACTAAAATGCAGGACAGCCTGGGTTTTATCCTAAATGAACCCAGCAGGGAGAAACAGGACATAGTCCCTCATTCCACATTTAAGCTTCTAAACTAAGGTTTAAAGAGTTAGATTCAGAAAAAGGGATCTGTAACATCCATCATTTAATTTACACTTGGTGCTAATGTTATTTTATCTTTTACTGGTGCTGTCAATACAAAGGAAAGCAGTAAGGCAGGGGAAGTGGACATGTATTCAGTTGTTTCAAGAACTGAGATGCATTTGCTTTATTGGTACCAGAGGAAAGAAAAAAGGAAGAAAAAAAAAAAGGAGAGGGAAAGAAAGAAAAGAAAAAGAGAGAAAAAGCCTCCACCGCTCCAGTCCTGTTATTCTTTCACATTTTCTGCCAGTGCACGATTTTGTCAGTAATTGCAAAATGGTTTGAGTTTGTTTGGTTTCACTTTTATGTTCCTGCACTGTAGTAGAAATGTTCTGCTATTTGAACAGTTTGTAAAGCTTTTTGAGTCATATTACATAATATTTCCAACGACCTCCAGCATCAAGTTCAGATCTAAAGCACTCTTTCTTCTACCTGTGTGAACTTGATAGCTGGGGAAAAAAAAAGACAATTACAGAACTGTATGAGGATAACAAATTTAGCTGAACTAAGGAAATAAAATTTGCCGAATTGTCATGTTTAGATCTGTAACAATGAATTTTGCTTCATTACATTCAGGATTACAAAAAGGAGAGGGGGCAGGGGGTAGAAGGGAAAGAATGTAAAGCCTTTTTTTTTTTAATATAGTATTCATAGGAGGAATCTATTTCCATTTCCAGTGAAATAAATGTCTTAAATACAACTGTATCTCTTAGTGATGTGGAAAACCATTTGCTGCCAGTGTAAAGGAGGAGAACTGCAGTGAAATGAATGGATTGGCATGGGATCCCAATTACAGTGGTACAAGTTCTGAATATCCCACAGACTTGAGATTAATGCATAGAAGGGAAATAGAAATTGCTTCTTTTTTTCAGCATAAAGGGAATAGTTAATTTAATTTGTCATCTTGATAGCAGATTATTATCATGCCTTAAACACTAATTATTACTGGGTGAGAGTTTTGGAGTTGATACTTCAGTTGTCTCTTTATAGAGTCTAAACTAAAAGTTCTGACACGAGCTAGAGTCAAACCCTGTATTAGAGCTACCACTGAAATTCAGATCCAGATTTGTAGTCTGAAATTCAATTACATCCCAGCTCCAAAATCCAAAGAAGTGAGCTGCTCATTTCCACTTCTACTCCGTTAGTGACTGTAGATAGGAAATATCCCCATTTTTTTCTGTTTATTGCTGATGCTATTTAACTTTAAAAGGTAATGGATAAATAGAAAAAAAGAAGAGAGAATGTATTGCTGAGATAATTACAAAAGGCTATTCCCATTAACAGAGCTTAAATTATATGATTAGACTTCCATTATTTTCCTCACTGTTGCCTAGGAAATCTAGACTGGCTTTGGAGGAATTATTTTAGCTTTTATTTCCTCCTTTTTCGTATCTTCCCTGAACAACTCCTTAATACCAGCAATAATAAAAGCCCTGTTAAATACTCAGAGACCCCAGCTGGATTCCACCACAGTAAGCATCCTACATCCCCACACTGTGGCTCACCATTTCTTTAAGCCACCCTAAGCACATACTGCCACAAAACTTGGCAGCCTCACCCAAGGTCCTGCTGCTCTGCTCCTTCCCTTGCTGTTATCATTTGGGACTATGGAACCTCCCAGTGAGCTGGATCCCCAAACTGATTTTGCTGAAGAGGAAGACGAGAGGGAGAAGATTAAAGCTCAGGCAAATTTAGATGACTGCCCAATGCAAAAAAAAAAAAAACCCAAACAAACAACAACAACAAAAAAAAAAACCAACATGAAAGAGAGGAGGAAGATGTGTGGGTCCAGGTGGAGAGTCATCATGCTACACTCCAGTAGGCCAGTTTGACCAGTTAAGAGCAACTTTGAGATCACGGCTCTAACAAACAAACATCTTATTCAAACATCTGCCAGACTGAACTGATCAAGAAATGGGCTGGTTTCCCCTTGAAAGGAACTGAAGCGCATGCAGACCTGACCTGGGCCCTGCCTGGCTGGGTCTAGTCCTAGTTACCTTCACTGCACCTGATCCGACCCCGACTCCAACTCAAGGGCTCCTATCCCCATCTCCACGGACATGCCTGATGCCCTGGGCTGGACGCTGCCCCCAGCTGCACCCCATCCTGCTCCAGAGGTGGGATTCAGTTCAAGACACTCAATTTTGACGTCTACATACAGGTCTGTAAACAGGCGGGAGGTGTTTCTGCTCCCCTTGTCAGTACAGATATACCGACACAGTCAGTAAAGTCATGCCAGGATCCTTTTGCCAACTAGCACAGTTTGATCATCTGCATGATTTAAACTCCTCTAGCCTCCAAAATGAGAATGGCAGATCCAAACTCCCTGTTGGGAAAAATTCTTGGGTCTGTGCTAATTTACCTGAGCCTAGAAGACTTTGCGAGAGTATCACCTTGACCTCAGCCAAAACCATGCTACAGCCCTGGGCCCTGGCATTGGTTTCTTTCCTAGAACAGATGTTGTTTAGATGTCTACCTTAAGAGGAGGTGAATTGCTCTCCAAGCTCCATTGACTGTATTAACTAAGAGTTTGATTCAAATACTCAGCCATAGGTGTCTAGTGCCATTTGTAATAATGTAGGATATTCCACCAAAAGCATTCAAGCCTCTTGTATGTCCTGTGTCATATCTAATACCTGACTTAGATGTCTTGGATACTTAATAGTGTCCAGCACCCTAATAGCACTATGGACCCACGTAACTCAGTCAGGCCTGGTTGGGGATTTTAGCCCTCTAGAAACCTAAATTTAGGTATATTAATTGGAATGGGAATCCTGTGCTAGAATTCCTGAGCTCACCACTGCCTCCATCACCTCAAGAAGATGAGGCTGAAGAGCTTACCCCCAGAGGTCCCGCAGCCAGGCATTGTTCATAGTGTAGTCACTGAGTTTAAGACAGAGCTGGTCTCTGACAACACACTAGCTGCAGTCATCAGACTCCAGCTCCTGATGCAACTGGCAAGAGCAAACTTCAAATTAAGGCTTTGCTGGAGTGAGCAATTCCACACTGTAAAAATTTCTCTCCTTTTACTGCATTGTGAGTAGGGCCTGACCCTTCAGAGTTACTAACAGCCTGAATCAACCCATCATTATCTTAAATTTAAATGTTGTTGTAGTCAGGTTAGAGACCCACAAGAGGCCATTTGAATACGCCCATCTCTCTTTCTCTCCCCTTGCTTATTCCTGCAGGAAACAATATATAACCATGTTCCCATTCATCTTGTACAGACCACAGTCTCTAAAATTAATAGAGAGCAAAGAGCAAAGTCCAGAAACAAAGGCACGTGAAATCTAAATAATACTAAGCATCAGTTTTGTTCCCCCTTAGAGGGCAGCCATCCTTCCCCCACAGCGGTGGCTGCTCAAGTTGGACACAAGCTGTGGCTACTTCAAACCCGTAAGACACTGTTGGTCTCAACATATTTTAAAAACAAACTTGATTCAGGTAATTCAAGACTTAGCATTGAAGACGAGACTTCTTACTGCAAAAGCCAAGAGGGAACAGATTTCAGGGGTCCTGAGTGGTGCTAACAAAAGGACAATTGTCCCTCACAAAGTTCCATCAGTTCCTACTGACATGTTCCATGCCTATATTTGATGGTTGATGGTTTAAGTGGCCTCATTCCCTAGTTTATTTTGACTGTCTCTTCAGTCTCTATTTTTCTATACTTACCCATTATTAGGTCACTTCTCAGAATTACTGCTCCACTTTAGATGGTGTGTTTTAACTACTCCCTTGACACCAGAGTTCAAGCATGAAATGGTCTCTGTGCACCCTTTTTGGTGTACATCTTCCTTAAATTTTTTTTCCAAGTTCTGAGATGTGCTCACTGCTGTTGTCATTACGCTTCTGTCATGTTTATGTCTTTCCCTCACTTTGCAGTCTCTATTGCGCTCAGTTAAGAAGCTGGGAGAGGAAGAAAAAGAGGAGGGGGATAGGTGTGAAATACAATCTTAAATGAAGAGACATTTAAGACAATAAGAAATCCTTAGTTACCCAGTCTGACTTTACATATGCATCTGAAAGCTCTGTGACTAACACGACCGTTTATGATAGCCTTCCCCAGACCTGTCAAGCAAAGTAATGATGATGACAAAAATGATTAAACCAAGATGAAGAGTTGTGAACCAAAGCCAACTCAAAATTTCAAATCCAAATTCAACCCTAAGGAAAATAAGGTTTTGAAACGCCAAATTTACAGGTTTGGCAAAAGCATATCAAAATTGGAGAGAACTTCAGAGCTGTGTTAAGTGATTAAATTCCTGCCCTTTTTGAAGTCAGTGAGACTTTCACCACTAACTTCAGTTGTGCCACAATTTCTTTCCTGGTACTTTTGTACAAGCACTGATACGGTTTTGGAGAAAGATATCAATTCTGAGATAAACTAAAAGTTGACAGAGCTCATGGCTTGGCTTTACACTAGAAGGAAATTCTGTGCAGTGGTAACTCTTTTACCCCATGGGAATATTGTATCTCACTGTAAAAGGCTTTATAACAAAATGTAGAAGATAGTACGAATAGACTCAGTGATGCTACTAGGTCAGTCAAAAAAATAACTAACTCTTTCAAAGATGACTGGACAGTACCACATATCTGTACATCTTGCTCGCTTTTTTGGTCTTTTCTTATTGCTAATTTCAAAATGCATCTATTTGTCCTGAGAGTGGATATGTTTGGCAAAGAAATTACAAGCAGCTACCACCGAGCACAGCTGTTCATTGTCATCATTGATAGCAACAAATATAATCAGTCCAAAGCAAGATCACCCCTCTAAGGGGAAAGTATATTTAGCTATCATTCAAAATCCTCAGTCTGATATCCTTGATAGTTCAGTAACTCACTGTTTTGCCAGTGGGGCTGATAGGAGTTTCTTTGTTGTGATGGATGCATTTGCCATTACTCACCATACCGGTTCTCCCCTCCCCTCCAGCTGTTTTACTGTGGTACAATATCCAAAACCCATGAATCTTGCAGTATCCTAGCAGCCCGGTCTGTAACATTCCAGCTTGACAAAATTAGAGCTAATAATTCAAACAAGTTAAAACATCACATGGGAAAGAGTCAAAGGAGACTTTTCATTAGAGTCATTGACTATTGGGAAACCTGGGAGATAAATGGTGATCCAGTAACCATCCTTGTCAGATCAGAAAGTGTCAATGTATTGATTGCATCATTATACTTGAATTAATTACAGTTGTATGTGTCTAGATATTTAACTTATAGTTTGATATTAGGACTTGGTTTTCTTACCAAAATGATGAAGTTTTGTTTCAAGGCCCTCAGAAGTTTGTTTTGTTTGGGGGTTTTTTTAATATGAATTGCATGTTTTGCAAAAGGATGCTGACCTGGAAAATTAATCTCTGCTTATCCATGCAAACAGATACATCTCTGCAAATTTCCAGTCTGCCAGCTCCTTCTGAGATATTTCTGTGAACCATAGCTAGAAGAAAAAGGGCTTTGCATCTATTTCACTGGAGTCAGAATGACAATATATTCCACAACGTGATGGAGTCTAATGACTGCATTTGTGATGTGCCTGTTGGTAAGCAAGGAACTGGGCTGGGAAAGCCAGCTTAGTCCGCGTGATCGAGCAGGTGGTCACAGCTTTATAGAAAAATTAGTTTCAGTGATCTCAAAATCAAGCACCAACCTCCTGATAACATACATATATACAGCAATTACAGGATCAAGCTGCCTTTCTAGTTTTAGCTCACTACCTAAGATCATTGTGTCTGAATGTCTCTTACCTAAAGCCAGCAGTAATAGGAAAACTAATATTGCACTGCATTAAGTGTTACATTTCAGAACTACATGTGCAATGGAGAGTTTGGGAGTTGTTGCCGCCGTTGTTTTAGTGACTGTTATTTCGATTTACTTGGTTAGTGTTGTTACATTTGATAGAGATGATGTCTGATTCTTGTATCATCTCATCACCGATTTATTTCCAAGTGCCCACTTAAACATATATGGAAATACTGGCACAGGAGGATTAAGCATCTTTCCTATGTTCTTTGAGGAAAATAACTGCAGATGCAACCAGCTTGGGTGTCTGAATAGAAGGGTCAGCATCTTACTCAATAAGCTGTTTTCTTTTGCTGTGACATTATGACATCACTTATGTATCTTGTTCTTATTTAAAGCTACTGTATTTTCTACTTTTATCTTTGAAGGTGTCCTCATAATTAATCTGGAGTAAATAGGATGAAATCTAATATTGGATCATATCTGCTGGTACATCAGAGCATCATTCAGAAGTCCAACGCTGTTAGTCTTCTCGGGCTAATTTGTCTTTGTTTCAATGATATAAAAAAGCACTTGGAAAAGAAAAAAAAAAACATAGTTCTCTAATGTTGAAAGGTGTAAGCCTTCCACAGGTGCTTAAGATTTTAACTGTTTTCACACAAGGAACCCAATTAACACATGATTAGGTCTTTTCGTATTGTTGGGGGTGAAGGACATCGAGGCAAAATTGTTTTCAGTGTTTGATTTCAGGTCCACAGTGAAACACAAGCAGGTCAAGAGAATACACATTTTTAATTGCCAGGTTCAGCTGTGAAGATCACGTTGCCTTGTGGTTCTGCCTCAGCAAAGAGGGTCAGAGTAGCAAACTGTCTCAAATCACTGCTTAACTACACATTCCCTCATCTGGGATTTATTCACAACTTATTACACCTGAAGTGCGTTTACATCTCTTGGAGGCTGAGTCGGTTAGACTGCAACATCGGTAGCTTCCCCGCCTGCAGAAACCATACTTGATCTTAGCTCTGTGAAGTAAGAGTGCAGAAACCATGAGGTCTACATTGAATAACATCCCTTTCTCCTCATTATAAATGCCCAACAATCCTGTTTGCTGGCAGAGAATGATTACCCTTTGAAGGATGCAGCCCAAGAAACCACAGCCATGCAGTTTGATAGCAGGGGGACCAGAGGTTGAAAAAGACATACATAATTCATTGTCTCTAGTTGCAAAACCTCACCAAGGCACATATTTCTGCTTCCTGACAGCTATCTCTTGAAAAAGGCACATACAAAGCGTTTCATCACTAAAGCCAGGGAGGCAGCAATCCACTGTCCTTGCGTCAGAACGTGGTGTGCAACAGGAGCTGAATAAAGCCACATGTTGGTTGTGTTGAATTTATATCTACAACTTGCGTTAGAAAAGGGCATTGTGTGTTTTCAAGGAATAGTAAGGCAGACACTTCTGAATCCAGATCTTTACAATAACACCTCCCGTCACTTTCATCAATCTCCTAATATCTCTGGTTTTTCTTTCTTTTTTATAATATGGTACAACTTGTAAAATAATAATTACCTCACAAGAAAGATATGAAGCTTAATTAAATAAAGGCTGATTATCAGAAAGTCAGAGCATGTGCAGAGCCTGTTTGCTATAGCTTTTCTGCTGTTAAGCTGTTCTGCAGCTCAAGCCTGGGCTGTACAAGAAGTGATATGAATCATCTGTATCAAAAGAAATATGACTCATTCAAGGCAGAGCCATCCAAGACCACAAATGAGGCATTATTTTGATAATGAGACATTTATAGAGGAGACACAGGGAGAAGGATCTCCTGGTTCTTTAACCTAGCCCCTATTCTAGGCCCCAACACAACCTCCTTAAAAATGTACATAATCTTCGCTTGAACATCTTGACAGAAAAGGACTAGCCAGCAATTCACAGAAGATAGAAAGCAGATGAGCCTCAGACATTTTTACACCTAAACTCAAACCAGACTTCAAGATCCTCTAATGTTCTTTTACTGCTGGTTGCAAGCTGGGACTGGAAGTGGAAATGCCAAAGCATCCCAAAGACAGGCAGCATTTGTGATGGGATGAGAAGCAGATGTTGAAGAAATCTCTGAAGGGATGATCTTCTCACAGAAATATCAAACCCTTTTTGCACAATTCACGTCCAAGACTTCAACAAACAGGTGTCTGCAGCCTCCACTCCAAAAGAGCTCTGTGTATAATATCTCTTGTGTCATATCCAACAGCTCCATAGTCACTTGAAATATCCTGGAGTATCTCAAAGAGATCATGACCAAACACAAGTCACTAACTCGAGTCCTCACTGTACCTTGATTTTATCTGTCCAACTGAACATAGGTTAAATGAGACCTATAGTTTAAAGCACTGGTGCTCAGCATTTCTTTGAAAATCATGACCTCTTTCATTAGTCACCTTTAAGATGAGGGCCTACACACATATTCAGGTATTGAAAAAAAAAATTCAAAGACCCTCAACAGAGTGGGAGATGTAGTTTCCAAGGAAAGGCAATGGGCTTTTGCAGCCTTCTGAAAACGCCACCGTTCATCTGGAGTATAATCCTTGACAGCAGCACTTTGCTACCCCACTGGATTTTAGCATGATTTAATTGATGCTCAGCAGCTTTGAAAAGCTTCTTAGACGCTAGAGACAGAGAGGGGCAGCTATTATAACGTGAGCGGAGCTGAGAAGGGACCAAGATCCATCCCTCTCCTGTTCCATTGGCTTTCTTTGTGATCTTAAATAGGATGTGGGGCCTGAATTCTTAATACACTTTAACTTCCGTGGAATTCAATTGTCTTACTGCCCTCAGCAACACCTACTGGTGAAGATAACTACACTGAAGATTGTCCAGCTTTTGTGGTGAGAAGTCATACGTAACTATTGTAATTCAAACACGGTCAAATAGAGAAATCCATTGTACTGCCTCATTTAAAAAAATGGAAACCATAGGCGGGATTCATCTTACCTGAGTGTGGTTAAAGTCTTGATGACTCAAGTCATACTAACACACTTAAAGGTACAGTGATCATCTGCAGTAATAACTGCAAGTTCCCTGAGAGAGAAAAACAGGCACTTCCACTGAGTCATTCCTCTCAGCTATGTTAAATTCTTATTTTAGGTCTATTTATCTCAGGAATTACCCATTTTCTCCACTGCATACAAAGGGAATCCAGAACAATCTCCTTAGATTTAGACTGCTAACTTGTAGACACCTAAATTCCACCTTAAAAAAGCACTGAGGCATAATTTAACGTTTTAAACTCTAACCAGAAAGCTGGCTGCAAGCATCTTCTGGCAGGATATTTACAATAAGATTTTTGTTCATTAAAAACCACCTTTTTTAAGAAAAAATAACAATTTTAAGAATGAATGCATTACATTTTACGTTTTATGGGTCTACAAGGAGCTAACGGAACGTAACATTTTATCTAAAGAGGTTTCTTAAGGGCAATCAAACCAAATGGATATTAAATGAGGATACTGTAAACACATTCATAAAATATTATTTCTTCTTACGTGTGCACTATCTTTATTGTTGCCATATACCTGAGTATTAGCATTTTTGCCTCTAACTCTCACAAAATCTCAGAGTGCTTTATAGTGATTAATTAATTAATTATAGCTTAAACTCATTCTCTTGGATAGAAAACTACCTGATGCATTCCCTGAGGCACAGAGTCCCTTATGGTTAGGGAACAAGCGGGTGGAAAAATTAAATCTTTTTGCCTGCTGCTTTACCCCCAAGAAGACACGTAGAGCACCACAGGTCTCGGGCTACAATTTTTCATCCCAACCCATCTGACCAGTTACCTGTGGATACTTGTGGCTGCATGTCACCGTGGCTGCTGATGGAAGTGTT
Organism: Elanus axillaris; assembly: GCA_026212715.1. Taxonomy (NCBI): domain Eukaryota; kingdom Metazoa; phylum Chordata; class Aves; order Accipitriformes; family Accipitridae; genus Elanus; species Elanus axillaris. The sequence continues at coordinate 25,391,885 of JANZLQ010000017.1, read as the reverse complement.
CGTGAAATGAAGAGCAGCTTCACACTCCACCAAACACATGGGTTTAAAATAAATAGATACGTCACTCCCATTTATTAAAGCCAAAAGGAATTTGGAGACGAACTTAAATTTCATTTCTTAAAGAACTGAAGATTTCTCAATAGATTTGAGGTGCTTATATCTCTGAAGCACATGTGAAGCTCATCTGACTAACACCTATTAACAATGGCACTAATCACACTTAAGTGTGTATTAGGCACTGGACCAAACCAGTCATTCAGCTTCCGTGTATGGGTTCAGTGCAAAAGTGGTAGAAACCTCCAGGCAGTGATTCATTCAATCCTAAAACAGGTTGCTAGTTGGTTAACCAGGACTAGGTGTCTAATCTGTAGACAACCAACATGAAGTGAGCTTAATCCCTTCATAAACAGTCAGCTACTGCTATAATGCAAGTCTTACTCAAATTAAATCAGTCCCTTTTGGTACTAAGTCGACCAGACCATTTGTTTCAAGCCCAAATAAACATCTCTAGCAACAACCGAAACCAAATGTGAGAATTACCAACATAAATGTTCATTTCGATGAAAAAATAAATCCCTGTTTTCTAAGGCTGTTTAGCTTAAATCAAACACCCAGCTAACCTTTGAACCAGCTTTGGGAAGTTTCCATTCCAATGAGAGCGTTAGGAATGCATGCCAACAACCTACACTCTATCCCCAGTTGGCAGGAGGTTGGCAGGGATACAAAAAAACATGTTAACAATGATGCTTTTTTTCTATATATACAGTAAACCTTATGTGTATCAACACACTTGTTTAAACAGCTTTTTGAATCTGACTCACAATCTTCATGAATACATAAAAAGTTCCAGATGTTAAAATATCCCAGGACGTGCATTTTAACCAACTTTGTTCTGCATTTGTAGCCTGACATGCAAAGAGGGCATATTGATTAGAATTACTGGCACACTTACCGCTTCAGTTTTCCTGCTTCCTACTGAGTGGTATTTGCCATGGAATGACTAGTCTTTGTGCAATTTATTCCTAGCACAGTGCTCTTGGGATCCTGGATGCTTTGGAAATTCCCTTTTCATCAGTAGCTGGAGAGCTGAAAAAGGAAGAAAGAAAAAGGGGGGGGGGGGGGGAAGCAGT
>JANZLQ010000017.1:25376946-25390655 GCA_026212715.1 Elanus axillaris | reverse complement strand
GGGGGGGGAAGCAGTCTGAGAATTCACAGGTGCAATAAGGGAGAGGTTGAGGGCAGGAAGAGAAGAGAGTGAGAAAAAAAATCAGTTTTCCCTTCCCTACCATTACAGGTACTGATCAGATAATGCACAGGTCTGTGCTCAGCTGCAGTTCACCATTGGCATGTCCATTGCAAAGCCCTTCGCACTGGTGCAAAGTCACTGTTTACTTTAACTCTTACCCGTTATTAAATTTAAGACTCAGAATCCCCTGTAGCCATTTGCTTTTATTAACAGTGAGCATGTGTGCACCGCCAGAAAATCCAAGGCCTGGAAGAAATAGACTGCAGAATGTTACAGCTTTGGAGAAAGCCCGTTAGAAGGAAGGTATCCTAAATTATTTGCATGGGAATTATCATAAAGGCTTAGTGGAGCTTAAAAACCAGATTTTGTGGCTGTTTCTGACCTTGCTCGCATTGATGTTATACCAGTGCCACTTTGCTGATTTCAGTTCATCTATTTCTGAATACAAATAAATAAAGTGTAGGTGCATGTTTCTGAAGTGCCCTCATTATTCTGTTTTTGAAAATGATGAAGCACTTAGCTCCAGGTCCATAAAGGTTCGATGGAGCCTGTGCTCCTCATACTTATATCAAGATCTTAGAATGTTATCCAGATCATTTAATACAAACACCCAAAACAGGCATCACAAAAACCAGCAGGTACTCACTCAATGGGGTAATCTAAATGATGACATTTAGGCTACCTGACAAGCCAGCGGGCACCATCAGCACTGATAAAGAGCTCTCCGGGGACTACGCACATGTTTTACCCTACGACTTTTCAGTGCACAGTGCATACATGATGATAGGAGCAGGAGTCTTCTGTCCCAGCGCACAAGCCAGCTGCAGAGCTTTTTTGCCTCCTGTTCCCCTGGTCCCATACATTCTGCATTTGTCCCAGAACGGCCTATCCCTGGTGGTAGGAACGGAAGATAAGACTCTATTTCCTTCCTTGTCCTCCTTTGCACCAAATCTCAGGCTATAGAATAGCTCTTTATGTGGAAGATGCCTTCTGGGCAGGGGGATCAATGTCTTCATGAGGGACATGATGTTTTAGCTGAACTCACCCTGGCAGAGTCAGGAACAGTCTGTGCAAGTCGGGCTTTTGGAGACCTGGCACCACGAGTCGGGCACAGGGAGAGCTGGCTCAACGGAGACACACACAGCTCCGGGTATCACTTAGAGATGAATGAGAGGTGGTCGGTGGGCGGGTGGTAGGAGCTACACAAACTTGGCTACAACTTTGAGTGCATGGCATTTTTCAGGTTCGGGGTGGGACAAAATAACCTACATTTGGCCTCTCAACTCGAGAGCTTCTGGGGTATCAGATTAAAATTAAATGTAAGTGTGAGCTGGCACCCTCTCTATGCTCCACTGGCAGTGTTGACTGCTTCCCATAGTAGAGGACACTTAATACTTGGAGAGCCCATAGGAACCTGTGTGTTGAAAACAACGTCGAAGTGCCTTAACCTCTAACTGAATCCCACCTCTCTTTATCTCTGAATATTACTATATGTGTCTGCGTGCTTGATTTCCTCTGGCACTGGATTGTAGGCAGCGCCTAAATACAGGTATAGGTTTAGTTATCCAAGTGGTGGGAATATGGCCTCATGCCCCATGAATTTGGCTAACGGTGGCAGAGAAAGGACAGATGATGGAGAATACTGTAGCAATATAATTAATGCTTAAAGACTGGAGGTGTCCAGAAGCCTGAGTTGCTCAAAGCCTTTGGCTTTCCACCGTTTAGATTAGCAATCTAACCTAAAGCATCTCAAACACTATTCATTCAGATTGGAGGTGTTAACCTAGAAGCAGAGGAAGAATGAATTCACCTCACCTAACTTTAGTCATCAGAAAGTTAGACATCTGTCTACACTATTTAATCAGGTCCTCTTACAGTCAGTGACGAAAGACGCAAACCTCTAGAAATGGCTTAATCTATCCCAGTACAAGTGAGATGAACTGCTCTCTGGAGAATCCTGTCTGCTTCCATTGACTATTGAGAGATGATCAACAGCTTAGACAACTAGCTTAGATTAGGTACCTACCGTCTAGACATTTAACGTTACATGAGACTAATCTACCCCCCAGATATTCAGTATCTCTTTAGAAATCTCATGAGTGTTGTTGCAGTAACAAATACTGCTTTTTCATATTTATGCTTCCCAGCAGCAAGTTTTGATTTGCTAGTGTATCTCTTTTTCTTCAACAACGATTCATTGGCATTCTCCTCTTCCCCTGTTTAACCACACATATGTGTATGTATGTGCATATACATAGTATACATATGAACTAATTGTATCTGCCTATGTAATGCAGCATGAATGTACTTTATGGCATTTGGTTTTGTTTGGTTTCTTATGAACAGAAACCTGGGAAATCTGACAAAGTCTCCAAGTTTCTGCATCTGAATTCTAGGCATGCTATAATTTTTCTGTTAACTATTGACCATGGGAAACTTCTGGAACTTAAAAGCCTTACCAAATTATTATTAATTTTATATGCTTAATGGTTATTTTTGAACCACAGTCTCCCAGGTGCTGTAGTTAACTTGTGCTGGGATACTTAAGTCATGTTAACCTCTGAACCCGTCTCATCTTCCAAACTTAGTCAGCTGAGGCTTTTAAAGTTCACACTTAAAATTAAGCTCTTGTCTGTCAAGTCTTATAAATGTCCTAAACCATAGCTTGTGGTTCTGACATCAGTCAGCGACTGTCAGCTGCACAGCTGAAATAATCAGCTTTTTTCAGCATTTGAAACCAGAAGAAGGAAAAAAAAAAAAAAAAAAAAAGCAGGTGGTACCTATACAGTCTGTTTATATCCTAATAATATCAGATGGACTTTTTTGCAGGAAAATAAATTAACAGATAAATAGCTTGCTTGGATACTAAACAGATTAGCCCTTCATGCCATTTAAAGGAAGAAAACTACTTTGTAACAGGAAAATTATTTTTATATCTCCTATCTCACCTGGTGCATTTCCCTTCCATTCTACTGATAATTTCAACATACTTTTTATGAAGAGCAATTCCAGACCCCATTATTGTTCCAAGCTCTGACATTCACATAGGAAATGAAAAACTGCCCTAACCTTCCTTCCTGCTCATAAAGTCCTGGAAGAGGTGGATAAGACCACAGAATCTTTTGACTTAGGGTACAATTTTTTCTGCATTTGCATAAATCCCCCAGGCAGGCAGGAAGAGACAATATTTCAAACCCAATCCCAAATATTTCATTTGGAGCGGTTATCTCATAATTACAGAGCTGCTGCCAATTAGCTAAAAGAGAAACCTGTAGAATAATTTTGTGCTGTTAGACACGGAGGAGAGGATGGGGCAGATGGGCTTTAACATGTATTGTGTGTAGATATACAGTCCTGAACTAAAACGGGCAGTCCCACAGAGTGACCAATGATTTCTTTGCCTGGAGGGTACACATACCCTGTACACATCGATCGAAACACCTTTTCCTCATGAAGATGTTTTCTGTTGTGGGACAACCATTGCTGCCACAGTGATTTAATACAACAATGCAATATTATAGGCAATCTGAGGCACAGACTTTATTCACCCGCCAAAAATGCACTGAGAATTTAGAGAGAATATAATTTTCTTTGGCAGGGGATTACTGTCCACATGCAGAACGTCCCTGGAAGCCTGATGACTGCAGAGGGGAAAAAAAGCTTTTCCTTCAACGTCACCTGAAACACGGCATCTGCAATAGCAGGCACCCCCAATGTCATGTGGGTCCGGAATACAGTGAGATGAAGAGGATTACCTTTGGGCCATCTGCAGCTCCTGCCGAGAAGCTTCCTCTTAAAATGTCTTAGGCTCCCCATTCCCTCACCAGCAGATCAAACTTTGTGATTTAAGGTCATTGCTACCTCACATCTTATTCTTGAAGGTTTCCAACCCACTTACTTCCTCATCTGCACACATGCTACTTAGGCTTGTAGAACTGAGAAAAACACAGGCTTCTCAAGTCCTTTACAGATGAGCACATGAGGCCACAGTAAGAAGAAGATGGGGCAGGAGGCAAAACTGAAGAACTCTTCCACCTTCATGAGGTATTTACCATTTATGAAGCAGACGTGTCCTGCAATATCTCTCCAAATAAAAAAATTCTGCGGTGTTTTTTGCGAGTGAAAAATTGAGCGTGTTTTTCCTCGCTTTAACATCAGACCCTGGATATGAGGTCAGAGCTCCCTTTGAGAAAGTGATTACTGGTCTTTTGGCCAAACAAAAGTGTAAAGGATTATCTCACCCAGTATAAAGGGTCCACTCAGCGCTTCTCAGGCTCAGGGAGGAGGAAGACACGTCTCAAAGCATGGCTATGTCTACAGCAGGTTACAAGCGGAGCTGCCATAAGGATGGGACATTTCCTATCCTCTGCGCCTCACTAACGGCTCCAGTGCAGGCAGACACCTTATAGACCACTTATGTGTTCCTGTATCACGGGCATGCAAGCACATGGGCTCTAGCTTTCCATGGAGATTCAGTGTCAGAAAGATGAGCAAATGTAACCTTCAGTGTCACCTCGAGGCCAACCCGAAGGAACAATACGTATTATCAAGTGTTCCTGTACAAGATCCCTGACGTAGAAGAAATACCGTATCACCACTTCTTGCCAGTCAAATCACTTATATCCCAGTCCCCAAGTGCTTGAAAAGAGCTGGATCTCTGGATGTGGTTGGATAAGAGATGGGGAAACTCTAGTTTCTTGGATACTACAGAGTGTATAACTGAGTTCATTCCTGCACCAGGTTGAGGACGTTGAAGATCGTACCCAGTACAAAGTTGATGACTGCAAATATGTCGAAGCAGGGAGGATAAAAGACTCCTGCCCGTTAGCCCTGTCTAACTAAAGAAAGTCCACCTGTGGGTGTTTCCAGCCCTTCATACAGTGATGGGGTTTCTGCCTACTAATTCACTGGCCCTGTGTCATTATAATTAGAATTTGACTTGGTTACTTCCAAAAAATCCCCTTTTGCCATATATATTCTACAAGGAAAGTTATTTACACATGAGGGTAGTAAAATTGGATCCTTGAAAGACAACCTATAGTACATTGATTCTGACCCATCCCAAATGACAAGGGTAGGTCCTCCTCTGGGAGAATTTAAGGAACATGCTGTGTTGCTTTAAGAGGGCAGCAATGTGAATCAATTACTTTACAGTGGACAGCACTGAAGAAATTAAGGCCAGGCCCTGTTCCTACTGAAATCAATTAGAATTTTGCTAGTGATTGAAATGAAAGCCGAATCAGACTTCATAACTACTTTTCTGAGTACTTTAATAGCCAACCCTGTGTTTTTATAATGTCTGTATTTAAATGGCTTATTCATTTAACAACATCCTTTCTCCTTCATTTATGTTACAAATAAACACAAATTGTTGAGCTGATGCCTAAAAAGGAAAAAAACATAATGTAAATATTTCCTACAGTAACAACTAAAAAATAGGATTCACCTCTGGCCCTGCATTTGTTAAGGATAAATTGGGTCCAGTAATTTTTATTGCCCTCACTATAAAACAGACCACACACTAGTTTCTTTTAGAAATGTTTAATCAGGGCTTTAAAAACGTTTGCATGGCTCCTAGGACCTGTAGCACCTTAGGACGTACAAAGGGTATCTACTGAAGAGGCTTATGACTTTCCCACCTGATCTGCTCGAAAAAATACAGTTAGCGGTACGATTACAAAGAGGTGGGTACCGCAGGCATTGTGTACTGCTGGCCTGACACCAGAAGGTGTGATATTGTCTGCTTTTGCATCGAAGTCACCCAAATGAAGAATAATCTGCCCCATATGGGGACTGATATGACTGGATTGTGCCATTTGGGCCTGGTGCCAAGTAAGAGGGGCCTGATAGCTCCAAGCTGTCTGCTGGAGAGGATGGACTTACAACTCCTCATGTTAGAAATACCATCTAAGTTTCCTACTGTTTGGGTCTTTTTTTTTTTTTTTCTGATGTCCAAAAAGGATCACCAAAATGGGCACTTTTCTTCTCTCTTCTGAAGCTTTTCAAGTGTCTTTTCCACATCTCCAAGCAAAATGACTGTTGGCTAAAAGCCATCCTGCATTTTTTTAACTAGACTAAGAAAGCAAATTAAAAATAAAGTGGAGGGGGAAAAAAAAGAAAGAAGAGCAATGAAAATGAGGAAATTAAGATACAGAATGATATAATTAACAAACAAGGAGAAGATTAGGAAATTACTAGGTCAGCTTGTAATTTTTCCACGTTTCATTTCAGGTTAGCAGAAGGAATGGAGGAATCATGATGGAAAGGCCAAGAAATTCTTACAGCTGACCTTACGACTGCTTTTCCTCAGATCCAGGCCGCACTTCAGCTCTTCCTTGTGCGCTGCATCATATTGTTCCACCACCTGGCAGAGCAATGAGTTAGTTAATGTTGGAAAGCAAGCCAAGTACCTGTCGTTCTATACAAATGCTAAATGCTGTTGTTGTCATGTGAAAACTGCTGCTCCATCAATCTTAAAAGATAAAAAGGGAGCCTGGCATGGCTCTGATCTGGGACATAGCCAGAGTGGCCAGGCTGAAGTCACACTCTGTAGGTGCTTAAGGGCTCTGCCAAAGCAGGATTTATAAATGCAACATATATTTTCAAACCATGGGTCATGGCCAGCCTGTGGAAAACTTGCTCGTGTTTCAGCCTGCAGGTTAACCAGGGAGATTTGAGGGAAGGAGGGAATCCTGTCCCTGTTTCTAGCGTGGCTGCCAAAAGCTTCTGCTGCAGTTTACGTCTCCAGAGACTAGGGGGGAAAAAACACCTCACAGATTTTCAGCGGGTGAGTGCATCAGGAAGGCTTCTCCCTGTCTCACTGCCACCTCTCACACCCAGAGTTACGGTCTCTAATAACCTTTCACATGGCCTGAGAAAGGCCTGGCCAGTTCCTCTGATTTCCCTGTAATAAGAAAGAGCAGCAGAAACTTTGCAGTTTATGGACACAATAATCTCATTAAAGCTTCACCGTGGCTTCCAGAAGTTTTAATAAACCAGCTGGTTAATCACAATAATATCCCTCCCCCCTTCACTTTATGGAAAGATCCTGCGGTCAGGAAATATAAAACTCTCAACACGTTGACCACAGCGAGGATTACAGCCTCATGCAGTGACACTTTTCCAACTGTAGATCTTGTGTGCTGCACAAACCTCAAACAACCTCATAAACAAGTTTGAAGCAGACCTAACGCCAGGCTTGCCAAGGAGAACATCAAGAGTGATTCTGTTAATGAGGTCTGGCTGGAGCTGAAACACCTCTCCTAAGTGTGTTATTTTTAATCAAGTCATTTCCAGCAGGAACCTTTACAGAAGTGTGCAGTGATTCATTCCTTAAAATTCACACGTGAAGGCCCCAGTCTTGGGCCACTGATGTCACTGAAAGCTTTAGCAGTGACGGATGGCTGTTGAATCAGACACCACAGGCTTGATACTCAATGACTTAACGCCCACAGATGGGAGTAGAATCCATGTCCTCAGACCCTCCTACCTCAGAGAGAAGGCTGGGAGCACGATCCAAGAGCTCACCTCTACAACGGAAAAGGAGGTTAAGAACAAACCAGAGGACGGTTCTTGCATTGCATCAGCACTGTCCTGAGCTGAGCTAACATGCTGCCTGCCTGAGGCTCACAAGCGGGGTGCTCCTGAGCACCCTGAGGGGACCCACTCCAGCAGCCGGGCTCTGATCTGAGCAGGGTGGGTGAATAACGAGCCGTGTCACTTCCAGTTCATGACCATTTTTATTCAAAGTGTAGCTGGAGTAAGAGCTGCTTTTGCCCAGGAGGGAGATTTAAGGTTAGTGTCCTGCTCCTCTTGAAAGATTTCAGGCCCCTGTCTCTCAACAAAGTCTCTTAAACCACCAGGCTACTCTAGAAAAAAAAGTCTCACTCCCTCCTGCTGCGATTAAGCCACTGGGAAACCAGGAGGGAGGAAACAGGAGGGAGTATGAGTTCCCTTTGGACAGCTATTTTGCATCCTAGGCCTGCCTTCATATTATAAACGGTGGCAAGCGTTAAACGTGGAGACTCCATTCAAAGATCCTGTGCTATTTAGCTGTTCCCCCCATCAAAGCCTACAAAGGAAAGCAGAGCAACCAAGCACCTGAGAAGGTGTCCAGGCAAAGTGGATGTGGTGAGCTCATCTGTGACTGCAAAGATACTGTGAAAGTTGAACTCATGTCTTACCTATTAGGCCACAAAAGCTGAACCCTCCTTGGTCACACATGCTACAAGTTACATGCACTTACACGAAGAAGCACAGGATGAGGAAGTAGCAATGAGACTGCTGGGGACGTACAATTCTTTGTAGCTGAAGACCTCAAAGTGCTTCTCAGAGTAATATAAGTAGCAATAGTCATCTTTTTACCACTTACCTGTGCCTAATTTAGCAACTGTATCAGATGTGGCCTCTTAGTTCATTAAGTGTATCACTAAGCGTAAAAGGCAGCTCAGAACATCTCCTTTGAGTCCTCTGGGTCCCTGCCAAGCCCACTGAGAAACAAAGACATATAGATCATGTTCATCCAGCCTATCTAGATACTCACGTCAGGATGGCGCAAGCCAGCCGCTGGAAGAAGGTCTCTCTATCTATATATAGGGAATCTCTGCAACTTAGACAGGTGTCTAGCTTAGAGACAAGTAAAATCCAGTGAGATTAACTTCAGACCCTTAGGAAATGACCAGACTCTCTATCCCCATTTATGTATATAAAACATGAGGGATAAAGCAGCTGTTCCAGCAGAGCTGAGAAAATACTGCACTTTTTCCTTGCTCCTATGCCATGTCTCTACTCACTGAGCCACATTGTTTCTCTAAAAGTTTTCTACTCCTGGAAATTTACTATTTCTGGATAATGGTTCCCAAGTATTTGTTTAATTAAAGCCCCCATGTAGCCAATTTTATTCCAGAATTCTGGAATAGCTATTCTGGTAAATTCTGAAGTGTCAAGAAGCCCTAAGGCATGTGAAGAGAAGTGTGTGCCTGTCTCAGTGAGAAGCTATTAAAAGGAAGGTGAAAATAATAGGAAACTTGCCTATATTGGTAAATGGCAATAAGAGTGTTGCTGGTAGCATCATTTTAAATCATTCTGGCACACAAACAACTAGAGCTGCACAACCAGTTTGGAGGGGAATAGAAGGACTGAATTAGTCCAACTTTTTTTCAATTAATTCAGTTTTTAGATTCACACATGGTATTCAGGGTTACAATTTAGTCATTACTTGAATTCACATTCCAAATAATTTCTTTGAGGCATCTTGGTCTCAAGTCTGTGAGCTGTTCATTGTATATGTTTGATATATGAAAATCAAGCTGGGCTAATTAGTTTTGATTAGGCGTATAGTTTATGATGTGTTAGCTCTTTGCCTTGATTGGATTAATTTACTTCTTAGAAACACGTGTTACATGTGAAAAAAAGTATTTGAAAATACCTCTGCCACAAATATCGTCTAACAGTCATTGGAAATTCCTTGATTGTACAAACTTTCCTGCAGTAAACTTACAGGCTAAACTATACGTAAAAAAAATTAATGCACCGGGAGCATCAACACAGCCAAAAATATGTATAGTATTTTATCTGAGCAAGTAGTCAATGTTTTGTGGACTAGCTCAGCACCGTTCACTATTGGGTTCGTTAATTACATCCACTAATTTTGTAGTCCTCGTTCCTGGTACTGAGCACTTATTCATGCATGTTCAGCTAGAGGAAAGTCAATGAGATCACTTGTGACTTTGAGCACACCAGCGGAAGGGCTGTCCCAGCTAACGCTGCAATTCAGAAAACCCAGCCTGCATTTCAGTCACACCCCCCGTGCTCACCTCTCACACCCCCCCCTCCAGAAACATGGGCTCTCAGCCGATCTCTCGGGCTCCGACTATGGCCACCCCGGTTTCTGAGAGTCCTGCCATCACCGCCCAGCCCCACCGCGTACACACTCAGCCACACTCACCTTCAGCTTCAATCATGCCGTCTTCCCTCCGCTAACATGTACTCACTCAGACACTTTCACATTTGGTTATATACCCAACTCCTGGCACTCACATTCAGTTATGTTCAGAGTGCTACACCCACACTTAATTACAATCACACCCTCACACTCCCCATTCAGTTACACCACCAGTGCTGCCCACCTCCCCCCACACTCAATTATAATCACATGTGATTAAACCTGCAATTCTGCACCTACGGTATAATCCATCGCTGGCATTCGCTTCCACTTATGCTCAACAGCCTTCGCTGGGACGCACGTCTGCTCATCACATTCATGCACGCATGGAAACACCAGATTTCTTCTTTCATCCTGACAGTAGAATGTTTTTCTTTCAGCGACACAAAGAGCACCCACGTCTTACCAAGGAACAGAAAGACGTGCTGTTCCTATGGAATGTTGCCTTCCCAGAAAATCACCTTGAATCCTTATTTTATACCTCCTGAAGAACGTACGCTCTGGTTGGTTTTATTTTAGTACCCAGCAGGTATTAAAATCAAGGTGTCATTTCACAAATTGCTGGGCACTTGAAACAAAAGACAGTTCCTACCCTAAAGAGATTAGGTCTGTATCTGTCTTTCAGCTGGAGAAAGTGATAGAGTTTCTTATGGAGGAATATGAAGGTCACCTACTCAACCCCCTGTTGCATCTATGGAAATGTTAGGAAAGCGGGTTACTGATGTTCCCTAACACATGGCCAACCACTCACTACTGCAGCAACTCGCTGTCCAAGCAGTCTGCAGTCATCTGAGACGATCTGCGTGTACGGTCTCTTCTGCATGACCCCAGGGCCATCTTTTGCAGCTTGGTGATGGTGATGTGCAGGTGAAATCCTCCTTCTCCTGAAGCCAGCAAAAAGGTTGTTTCAGTGACCATGGACCTCACCCTTAGACCCATCAGGTCTTCTTGATGATGAGACCCACCTCACAGGTGTGTGAAGCCCACAGAAATGTTAACAAAACTGGGCTGCTGTGGGACTGTTTTCCCCAGATACATTCAATTCCAGGAACACTAACTATTGTCATGAATATTAATAGAAGATCAGAAAGAAAAGAGGATGGAAAAAAGATTGTGTATAGACACTTTAGAGGCATAAACAGAGCAAGTGTCATCTGTACCAACCCATGTGCACACACATGCACAGACATCTTCTTATTTTTTCCAGTACTTAAAACCCACAGTCAGTCTGAACCAGACTTAAGAGGAAGCTCTGATAATCTGAAGTAATTTTTAAAGCAGGTTTTGATTTAGAAAGATAAGGCAAAGCTCTGACTAAGAAGCCAAATTTCCAGTCGCGTATTCCTGACAGAGACTTGGACTTGGTTTTTTTTAATCATGACATAAAAATCCCAATGAAATTCACACCAGCTCTAGAAGTAATGGCAGGTGGTGGGGGAAAAAGAAAAAAAAACAAAACAAAAACACCCAAACCTAAAAAACACCCTGCAGGATGAGACAAAGTCTATGGATAAGTGCCTGCTGCCACAATAGGATACACATGGCCTGTTCAAAGATGCCTTTGCAGGGAGCCAGGCCACAAATAAAACAAGACATGTGGTGTGGGGTCGAATTGGCCACTTTTTTTATTAAATAAACAATTGATCCAAATCAAGTAACTTTAAATCATTTAGGAGGTCTTTGTTGATCCTGACCAGAACTAATAGGTGCAGATAACCTGCGCTCGGTCTTATAATTATCATTCCCTGCACGACTACCACCCATCAGAAATCCTACTTCTGTGTGTCTCGGGTAGGCAGGAGAGAAGATGGGAGAGAAGATAGGAAGGGACACAAACGGGAGGAACAATCTCTTTTCATCTTCCAAGCATCTTAAGCAGTGTCTGAGTCTGAACAGATACAAATGACGGGGGAGGGACACCAGTCTCAGTGTTACGGAGATGGCACCCCCACTCTGTGCCTGCTGCCAGGTGTTGTGCCCAGTGTTGCATGCAGGGAGGACTAAAGTACCGTGACTGCTCCGACCGTAATTCTTGGCAAAGATGACAGAAGGGGGTTAGAAAAGTAAGAAAGGCAAAATGCATCCTGCCGTTTGCTCACAGAAAGATTAAAAGCCAGATCTTTGCTGCAGCCTGACGACATTAAAAATGTTATTTCTGATGAAAATTATAATGCAACATAAGGAAAACAGAAGGTATTTCACCACAACAGTTGTCATAACCAACAAAGATGAAAAGGGCAACACAGAAAGAATATTTTGACCAAAAGTCTTGCAAAACTCTCCTATATGAAGAAGGTGAGAGTAGAGCTAGGCTGCTGCGAATACTCCAGGTTCACTCCTGTGATTATTGTGGCTGCAGATAAGTTATTTTGCTCCACTGTTCTTGGATGGCTTTTATAAGTCAGAGACCTTTCGGTCAACATTTTTGAAAGCTGCTGTTGACTGCTCGCTTGTCGTTCTTTTTCAGGACCCCATATTTTAACCATCTTCGAGAGGAAAACCTTTTTTTAAAAGACGTGCTAAGTGTCATCACTCCATAGGACAGTCTTAACTATCCTACAAAAGTGGAAGCGTTTTGGAAAATGCAAATTGATCCTGATGTAACGGAAGTAACACCTGTGGGTTTCTGCCGTGCGTAAGGGAAGGGTTAGGGCCAAAACCCAAAGATGTGAGTTCAGAAGAGTGATAAGCATGATGACAGTAAGGTTTACTATTAGATCATTTGCTACTAACACGAACAAAATTTTAAATGGTATCACTGCCTAGGAGGTGTATTCTTTCTTTCAGCTGGTAATCGGTCAATGCTTAGGGATGAAGGTGGTGTCAAGATATGAAAAATGCCTTCAGAGTAGTAGTTTTCTGGAGACTTGATCCTGATGGACGAGCCCAAGCCCTGAGGGTCCTTCAGGGTCACAGCAGAGTTCCTGTGGCACCATTGGCATCCCAGTGCTCAGTTAACCTTCCCTTGTGAGTGTTTTTGAGGGTTTCCACTAAAAACGATCCCGATCTGATGTTCGTAGTGGGCTTATTTCTTATGGAGTAAAGGAAAGGAGAAAAACCAAGCAGCACAATCTGTGTCATTATTAAAACCAAAATGATAGTCGGTATAGAGCAGAGGGAAACTTTGCAATAAAAAGATCCCAGTTAAGATTTTGGGTTTACACCTCTCAAATGGCTTGTGGGAAAATAGTAATAACGACAACAATAAACACAGGAGCAACAAAAAAGTGGGATCCCAATGCCTGTGCCCACAGTGAGAATAAAAAATGCAAAGCCTGGGCCACCTCGCCTTTAATTTCCTAACTGCTGTTTTGTAAGGCTGTGTCATGCTTCTCAGTTCAAACACGCTTTGGCTCTTTATTATTCATGGGCCTTTTTCTCAGTCAGTGGTGTTGAATAATAAAACAGCCCAGGATCAAATGGGCCAATTCTCCACGCCTGACACCAACTGCTACTGTTCGCTGGGCTCTGCCAAGCGTTGCCTCTGATAATGAGTGGGATTTGGTTAAACAGTAAATTAATGAATAATGAAATATCCAGGTTGATCAGTTAGAGAGCACGCTTGCTTTGCCCCCGGCCAAACGCTCGGGGCAGAAATTACTCTCAAACGGCACTTGCCTGTGTGCTGGGCTGGATAACTATTTTACAGCCTATTGCTTGACAGGATGTTGGGAAAAGGGGGCGAGGGGAAGGGGGCGAGGGACCC
>JANZLQ010000017.1:25316712-25329979 GCA_026212715.1 Elanus axillaris | reverse complement strand
TTCCCTTCCCTTCCCTTCCCTTCCCTTCCCTTTAATAAATAAAACAGTAACATGGGTACAAGCTACTCTGTGCCGGTTAGACTCATGGCACATAGTTCAGATATAGTCTAAAAAATCAGGTACAAACTCATTGTTTGAATTAGGTTAACTGCATCCTCACTCTCTTCCACGCAATATTCATTCTAGTGATAGAATATGATTTTAATATTAATATAAACATGCAATTTAGGGTTGTAATCCTAAAGTAATTGTATATCATTGCTTTCATTATTATAAATGTACAAGCACAATAAAAATCAATCTTTCCTGCCTAAAAGGCATAGGAATGAGCAACTGTAAATGAATCATTTTATCAGCTCTGAAATGAAACATTTTGTTCTCCAGTATCAAAATGAGAATGTTGAAAATTCAAATTTTAGCCTTTTTCCCACCCGCAGTTTTGAAATGAACATCTAATGATTTGATTTGGCTACCAGAAGAGAACCTATGTTGCAAAAAACTTCCAAGCACCTGCAGTCTGATGATGACATTTGTTTATGGAGTTTCAGAATGTCTTCCTAAAAATGTAATGGCAGTGCTCCTTAAAAAAAGGCTTATAATATCACCACTCCATTTTGCCAATGTTGACCTTCTTTAGTGAAGTTCAACATGTTTTTTTTTTTTTCTTCAACTAGATAATTAAATCTTTCAGCCCACTTTTATTTCAAGGATCTTAGACTGGGTTTTACCATATGTGGAAATCACAAGGGCAGTGTCACAGTTCCCTGAATGACCAACCTTGTTTCAATCTCCTGTTTTGGGTTTTTTTTTTTAACCTCTGATAACTAGGATTGTTTCTAAGTTTATGATGAATCTGTTAGACTTCAGTGAAAAGATGAAACAGAAATATCCGTTAAAATACATGGGATGTAAAAGAAGGGACCTTAATAGTATCATGGAGAGGGGACTGGGATTCAGGAGAACGGTTCCCTCTCCCAGCCCTACTTGCATTGCTCCCGTGTGCGTGACCTTGGTTCAGACCTGCTTCTTTACTGAAGCTCCATTCTGGCTTGCCTTGTTCCCTTTTAATCATCAGTCCTTATCACACAATTAATTAAGAGGAACCTGATCACATCCTAGAGGTGTGAACATCAGGAAGATGCTTGGCTGACAAAAATTAAAAGGGATCAGTGTTGCAGCAGGAAGAACAGCATTCAGCAAAGTTCCCCATTGTGTCAAATCTCCTTACGCCATGTAGGATCTCTTGTGCAAATGAAGGGTGATGCCTGTTTGGTCAGCTTCTCTCGTTCCCTAAGGGTTTCCATTTGTGCATCCTCTGAATATGGAATTAGTATAAAGTAGAGCAGCAAATCTATCTTGTGTAAGTCATGAAAATAGCCACAGATAGACCCAGAAGCAGGGGATGGTCACAGCTTCATAGAAATAAAAGCTACAATTGCTCAGTTAAATTAACTCCTGCAGAACATGGACCAGAAGATCTCCATGGATTAACTGTTGAATGAGCTGCAGCGTACCTTGTAGAAGAATTAATAATAATACTGTCTTGGTTTTACTTTTTAAGGCCATGGCTGTAAAATCTTTGCCTAACTTAATGAATCGTCCCTTTCTTAATCACTGTCTGTGATAAAGGCACAAATCTGTTTTCTTGAACTTGAATCTTAAACAAGTAAAATCTTCTGGTTGGGTGTATCTGTTAACTCTTTTCAGTTCTCTGTATCACCTTCTTATTAAGAAGAATAAATAAAGCTTGTTGTGTCTTTCATTTTATGGTAGATTCTTTTATACTGCACAGAATTCCAGACTGGTTGAGGTGGGAAGGGACCTCTGGAGTCATCTGGTCCATCCCACCCTGCTCAAGCAGGGCCACCGAGAGCTGGTGGCCCAGGACCACGTCCAGATGACTTCTGAATATCTCCAGGGAGGGAGATTCCACAACAGTCCTGGGCAACCTATGCCAACACGCAGTCATTTTCATAGTAAAAAAGTGTTTCCTGATGTTCAGAGGGAACCTCCTGGGTTTCAGTGCGTGCCCGTGGCCTCTGGTCCTGGCACTGGGCACCACTGAAACGAGCCTGGCTCCATCCTCTTTGCACCCTCCCGTCAGGTATTTATACACATTGATAAAATCCCTGCTGAGTCTTCTCTTCTCAAAGCTAAACTGTCACAACTCTCTCAGCCTTTCCCCACGAGAGATGCTCCATACTCTTAATCACCTCAGTGGCCCTTCATTGGACTCTCTCCGGTACGTCCATGTCCATCTTGCACTGGGGAGCCCAGCACTGGACCCAGCACTCCAGGTGTGGCCTCACCAGTCCTGAGTAGAGGGGAAGGATCACCTTCCCCCTGCTTCCAACACTCCTAATGCAGCCCAGGATATCCTTTTACTGCTTTTATGGGAAGGGCACATCGTTGGCTCATGTTCAACTTGGTGTCCACCAGGACTCTGTGGTCATTTTCTGCAAAGCTTCAGACAATGCTTTGGCATGACATCAGTGATGCCAAATCACTTTATTCAATTCACCAACAGCTTTCTTGAAAGGGACGTATCAGAAAGGAGCATAATATTCCACCTGCCATTGCTTCACATCTATGACAGATGCAACATGAGCTTTATGAATAAGTAATTGTACCCTTTTGTTTATTTAGACACAAGACACTCTTGCCCTTCTGTCCTCAAGTTCAAGCTCATACTTAGCGGATCGTCGCCTATGATGAGCAATTGCCTTTCAGAGTCACTGCTTCCCAGAGCAGACTCCACCACCTTATAGGGAAAGGATATGTATTTTCTTCTTAGATACACACATTTGTTTTCCCTCTGTTAATTAGTTGTTTGCTGACATTCAGCTTTTTGAAAAATACAGATCGTAGTACATTTTTGCCATTCATCAGTTTTCCTGCCATCATTCACTTACAAATGTTATCATCAGTGATGGTTGATATTCTCATCGGTGAGAATATAAATTAATGTCAGGGCAGAAACTGAAACCTGACACTCTATTAGGAATTAACATGTTTAGTCATGATTCTCTCTTCTTCATCCATTTCAGGTTCAAATAGATAGCTTTAGATCCATTTAATGCATTTAGTGTTTTGCCTAATTGTTATAATTGCAATCAGCATCCTTGTGGTTGCAAGTTAAATGTGCTCTAGAAGTCTATCAAACCTGTAATTTCATTAAAAGGAAGAAAATCAAGTTCATTTGACAGCATCTATTTTCTGTAAACCCATATTGATTAGTATTAATTATATTATCCTCCTTTAATTTTTTTATTAATTGAGTCCTCAGTCAGATAATTCATTAGTGGAACAGAACTGGTGCCAGACTGTTAAGTATCTAATTATGTGGATTTTTCGTTAATATTTTTAAATTTTTGTAACAAATTAGCTTCTATGCTTCACCAAGTTATAAAAAAAGAAATATTTATTTTCCAGACAGCTGATAATTTCTTTGAAAACTCCTCAGATTGTCATATTCTAAGATGTTGAGCAACCGCAGATGAAGTTATTCCTTTGTTCTTATTCATAGTGCTTGTTATCTTCTGCTGAGGCATTAGTAATAGTCTCTGTGAGAGTCAAGTTACTGAACCTGCTGGTCTGGTTTGATACCAGTCTTACACTGGAATGATGCGCACTAATATAATCTTCACCCAAGTACTCAAGTGTATAGAGCAAAATCTGGACACATTTTAAAATTAAAATCTCACCTAACAAATGGGACTTTTTTTTTCTTATTCTTCAGGTTTTGTGAACTTGGAAGTCAAGAAAAAAAAAACACCTGGAAAAGACTGTGAAACATTTCCAGACCTTGTGCTGCCTTGTCCCTTCAATGGGTGCGAAATCAGAACAACTTATACTGATCTTTCTCATTCTCTGCAGAGCAGAAACAGAAATACAGAAAAAAAACCCTCATGAAAACTCGTGGATAACATACAGATCTAAAATGTACAAGTGATACAAATTGAAATGTGTAGATCAGTAATTATATACAGACTCTTGTGAATCATGGTCTTCCTCCTAGAAGCAGGCTGAATGCTGCCCAGCCATGTAAAGGACATACAGTGTGGTTGTAGGACAGGTTTTTGGTGGGACAGGAGATGTTTGGGAACAGTCATTTGGGTTTCAGGGGCTGAAGAGAATCCAGTTTTGTTGTAGTTTTTGAGAATGGGAATTTGGGGGAATTATGAAGGAATAGTAAAACACTAAACAGCTTGAGCACTGCCCTGCGACTTCTACCAATCTCCCACACTCTTATAATGCCGGAACAGCTCCGGGCAAAGTTTTGGCTTGGAGTAACTAGCAGTCTTCCAACCACAGGGGAAAAAGGGGTAGCACATGTCAGAGACCTTTCCTGTTGTGCAGTCTGGATGCAACCACCTCTTCTGAAGGGAAAAAGTCATGCTGTATCACTCTGCTAACTTCATATTTGTGAGAAGTACACGAAGAAATCCTATAGAATAAGGGGCAAAAATATTGCTAATAAACAGAGTTGTCTGGAATGAATCCTGGTCCTATTGATATCCGTGGGGATTTTGTTATTGACTCACGTAAAGGCCAAATAGGGTCATTAGGATAGCCCCAGGGTGCTGAGTACTTGGAAGTCAAGGATGTAGTGTGATATTGGAAAATAAAAGAAATTCTCTCTCTTTTGGGGTATTCTGTAACTAGGTGAAAGCAAGAAAGTAGGAGCTTCCTTTTGAACTGGTATTTAAGGGAGATAAAAGAAAGCCCATTTTCCCCCATTGTAAATTATAAACACACTTTATGTAATTATCTTCAAATATTATTCAGTGAATCAGACTTTTGTTTCTCATGTCAAGTATTATTACAGTGCAACTAAAATCAGAATAAATCTTCAGCATTTTGAAATATAAACACATTGGCTGTAGTATTCCTGTTATTATTATTATTATTGGTGGTGGTGGTATTTAGATCAGTTTGTTAAACAGATCATCTTGTCTGACAATCATCGTCATCACTTGAATAATATACATGTTTACTCTGTCTATGAGGTGATACACTTTTATCTAGATCTTGGGGTGGTTCGGCAGCTACAGTAGACGCAGCCTTTCACATGAACACCTTGGAGCCTGGATATGTCCACCCCACTGAGGTTTCCTCTGATCCTGGCAAGCATCCCTGAAACATGGGGCTGACAGAGATGATATAGGACCTACAGGAGATCCATATCATAATTCTGTAACACTTTCACATTATAAAATAAAAAAGATATATGTAGGTTACTTCAAAAGCTAGTAAGTCATTGACTTCTGACTTTGGCTTCATATTTGTCCCTCTTACCATAGGGTCTTGGTTGATAGTTGCAGTAGTAGATTTGTCCGATCCAAATTATGTGCAGATATTTTATGGAAAGTTTTTAATGATCTTCCTCAGGGCAGGCTGTCTTTACTGCACTTGGCACAAAGTTTAAGATTATCTATGTGTCAGAAGTGACTGATAGGAACATTTTATGTAATGAAACATAATCAACTACTCTAAAGGAACAGATAAGTTTCAAAAAGCTACTTATGAAAGCTGAGATCACAGACTTCTGAGAGGGGCTACCCAGAAGGTACTAATAGCAGCTGAGACTGAATAGTCAAAATCCATTTTGTACTACCCTAATTGAATGAGTACTGAATAGAATGCAGCTAATTAATTGGAAAGCAATTAATAAGGAAATGTGCATAGAGCTGCAATTGTATGTACCAATAAATACAGACTGAAATACATTAACTGCCCCAAATACTGGTTTTGTTGCTTGAAATAGCTGAAAGACCATCTAGATCATCTGGTCCTGCTGCCTGCGTGTCTTGCAGGAGACACTGCATGACAGGGAACCCGTCAGTCCCTTGGTTATTTTGCGGAAACGCCTTTTCAGCGCAGGCTAGGGACAATTCCCTGTATGGTTTGTAGCTAAAGTTTAGCTGTACAGGTATGGCCAGACCATGACAGTTGGCCTCAGGACCAGAGATCAGTTCAAGCACTGTTTAGCAGCACTAATGAAAAAAAACCCCAACCAACCAACCAACCAACCAAAAAAATCATGCAGAGCTTCATCTGTGATTACTTCTTTTCCTACTGGTGTTGTTTTGCTATGAGCTTGTTGGTTATCATGAAGAATATTCTTCATGTGCAGATTTTTGCATGTGTCTATGCAACAACTGTTTTTGAGGTGATCTGCTTCTTTTTTTCTCAAGTCAACACCCTTGAGTCTAGCTAAGCAGATTAATAACAGTCAAGAATCTGGAGCAGAGCTCCAGCTAATTCCAGCTGTAATACCAGCTAACGAACTGCAACTGAAAACGTTGTCCAGTCTGTTGGATGAATTGAACCTGTGAAACTGGAGGACAGGACTGACTACAGATAAGGTTGCTACAACTCTTTCTTCAAGGGCACCAATTAAATTCTGAGCTGAACTAATGGTGAAAAGTTTCCTTCATTTAATTTTAATTGAAGGCGAGTTTAATGTTTGGTGAGTTTTCCTTCCTTTTCTTTCTACTTAAAAGTTAGGTATTTAGTGAAGCTAGGCTTCCTCTGCATCAATGGAGATGCTCTAAGCAACCAGTCTTCTATGTCTAAAACTAAGACTGGATCCACAGAACCTTCTTCTGCTACTGGCTTATTAAGAAGGCATGGAAGATATTTTGCTTACTCAGAACACTTGATGCCACCACAAGCGTTACATTCTTCTGATGCAGTTTTCAAAAGTGGTTTTGTCACACAGCATTTCTACTTTCAGTTTTAATTGACAGGAGTAAACGGAGAGAAACTTCATCCTAATCCCTTTCAATCTGAATAAAAAACATTATTTTGCTTTTTTAAGCTGTTTTCCTGATACATCTTTCCCTAGTTCATTGTGTAACATTTTTTTTCTGGTTAATAAAGGGTTGTTTGTTTGTCTTCCATTTTTATTTTCATATCATGGGAAATTTTCAAGGGAAAGTTTTCCCACTTATTTCCCAGATCCAAATTTAACAAATAAGGCGATAATATCTTGGCATACTTCCAGCAGTTTATTCACAGAGCATCCAGCTCCACCAATATGCTCTCTGCTGACCATTCCTAATTTTCTGTGTAGTTTTATTATTGGCTTCACACTGTATATTAATTAGCAAAGGCTCAGTGTTTTGATAATTCCTTAATTTAGCTGGCCATAATGATGGCACAGAGTGATTCATTAATATTTGTGTTAAACGCATTCTTCTTCTTCTTCTTCTTCTTAAATAAAAAAACCACCGTGAAAACTAGATAGCTCTAGGTGATAACAGTAATGGGACTCATCCTCTTGCCATTACATGTCCAGTCCCCAGGCTTTAGATGCAGAAGCTGTTTCATAGGGTGATGAAGTTGCTTGTGCAGGTGCCACCAGTACATCGGCTTGTGTTGGCACAGGTACCAAAACGTAACTAGAGGCAAGGCAGCTGCTCTTTTCACAGTTTCATGCATTTATGGACTAGAGTATCTAAGGAATCAGAGTGAGGCTGGAAAATGTGACATACGTCCTCTCTGCAAAATGCGTACAGACTAGTCAGGATACCTTATTTATTTCAAAAGCTGTTAGGGCCTGTGTGTGGGCAACTGAACTGAGCCCAAAGGATTCACAGAATCACAGACCAGCTGAGGTTGGAAAAGGACCTTCAAGATCATTCAATCCACCTGCCGTACTCAAAGCAGGGTCATCTCGAGCACGTTGCTCACGACTATGGCTTGTCAGCCTCTGAGTATCTTCAAGGATGGAAACTCCACAACCTCTCTGGGCAACCTCATCCACAGTTCAAATAAATTCACAGTAAAAGAGTTTTTCTTATGTTTCAGTGGAGTTTCTTGTATTTCAATCTGTGCGTATCACCTCTTGTACTGTCACCGGATACAATTGAGCAGAGTTTGGTTCTGTCTTTTTTACTCCCCCCATCAAGTATTTGAATACATTGCTACGATGGATCCACAGGGATCTGTGGGAAACCCGTTGTCTTCTGGAGTGGCAGATGGACACCAAGCGGAATACTCCCAGGCTGCTGAGTTGGCAGCAGACGTGTAGATGTGGGCCACTGAATCGAAGGGGTACTACTGTGAGTGTAGACTCTATGCGTACACTGTCCTGTACACGTACGCCTGCTGAAAGGTGATGTCCAGTACTACTTCAGGTTTCCTTGAGTATCCAAGATATACACAAGGGACTGACAGATGTAGTGAAGCTGCGAGACCTTGATCCTTCTGGAGAAACAGTGGGAAGCGAGGCAAGACAGATGGGGCTGTCTAAAATGTCACTTGATGCTTATATGTGGGTGAGTGAATCATGCGTCCGGTATGTCTATTGGTACGAAATGACAGCGAACAATGTCTCAGTTGTCTCTGTGTGGGTCTGCCTAGTACGCTAGATCCTGAATGAGCAGAAATCTGTCCCATGCTGTGGTATAATCCAAGTAATCCTTCCTCCAAAAGCTTGACATATTGAGTTGCTTCAGAAGCTGCATTTATATACCACTAATTCAAATATCTCTCCATTAAAATAACCAACATAAACTTTGCCCAGAGCATAACACCCTTTCCATTAAGGCTTGGAGTTCCCATTGATTTCTTGTTCATGTCTTTTCTATAGGAAGTTGAACCTGAATAGCAGTTAAGAGGCTTGACATTTTGTTAGATTTGGCTTTTAGTGCCTACCTAGAAACTAAACTATTTTCCAGCAAAATATAAGTGAACAGCCAGCCTCTCTAGTGTAAGTGGGAGTTCTGTTGTTGAACACGTGGACAAATATTACTATACATACCTCATGAGTTCTGCTAATTCTGGGGGTTCAGGACACTCAGCATTTTACAGATTTGGTCCTTTCATTGCCTGGTCACTTACTTTGAATGCAAATTTGCCCAAGATCTCTATATGCAGTTTGCATATAAAATCTGATAGAGATGGATTTTTTTTTCTATTTCTTTTTCCTTTTCATCTTCTTGTATGTTGCAGTGTCTACAAATTAGAGGCTACTTGTGCACATTGACATGTATTTGGGCACTGCACTTCCACAAATCTCAGTGGGTTTGTCGTCTTTCTGTTTTAATGGAGTGAGTGGAAAATTTACACACCAAAGTGAAGAGAGATAGGAGAGGCAACCTCTCATGTGACTGTATTTAAAATACTGATGAATTTGTCACGGTTGTGTTTCCTCTGACTTTGGAGAAGAGCACATACAGAACTGATCAGAGGAATTCACTATAGCACCTGGGAAATCATATTTCCCAGAAGATTGGAGGGGTAATATTAATTATTGAGAGTTCATTTGTTAGGGAACAGAGGTGGGGGTTGGACGAACCAACTTTAAACATGTGGGAACTGCCTCCTAAACCATTTCCTTTTTTGCCTGGAATCCTTCTGAAGTTTCTGCCATTGCAGCTTTGCCCTTGGTGTGTCATTGTCTAGAATTACTCATAAAGCCACTTCTGCAGGCACTGAAACAACACAGAAAGAAGGGTTGTCATCAGGTTCACAAACAGTTTTGAAACTGAGTATGTCTAGGAAATTGCTTTAAAAAAACACATATTTTTGGATTTTTTTTTTTTAGTAAAACTTTTCAGATCCATTTGTTTTGGAAATTTTGGCTAAACATCTAAGCTAGAGTTTCTTCAAGTCATACGTGAAAGAGGATGCTATTTGCATCTAAAGCCTTCTTTTTGACTCTTGTTTCTGCCTGGGAAGAGTCAAACCTTGTGCCACAATGCTGGGATCAAATTCCAGAGTGGGAGTGTTGGAAGTTAACCAAGACCCTTGGCTGAAGTAGCACTTGGAAATGAACTGCTGTAAGCTTTCAGAGAGAAGATTAAAGAATTAGTTTGAGACTGCAGAGATGTGGATTTGATTGCCAGCATTGTCACAGCCTTTCCATGCAATCATCAGCATGGCACTTCTGAGCGCGTACATCTCAATGTACTCTGGTCGTCCAAATATTAAGTATCCGGAGTTAGCAAGTTTTCTAGGCTGTGTCCATTGTCAATGGAAAGGGACTAGGATTCCAACCATTCTTCCGCTGTGGTCAATTGAGAGAAACTACTCCAACGTAAATCATCCCGACTAGTTTGGATCCCTGCTTTAGGACAGTATGAATTGCCTTGCATTATGTCTTTCTCTTGATGCAACAAACATTAAATCTGGTTAACAGATTCTAGATGAGATAACTATTTAATATAGCTACAATTAGGTGGGAAAAATCCCACCTTTAATCACTGTATAAACTGATTTCCTTGCCATAATGTGGGAATAGCATTGTCGTTGTTCCTCTGCTTTGTACATCTTATCTATGTGACGGAAGTTCTAGGTCCTGTAATGTCATAGATCTGGTTCCTAGACAGGTTTGACTGTCTTTACTTAACCAGAGATGGAAATTATTTTCAAGCAACAGACAAATCAGAGTTAAATCAACATAGATTTTATTGCCGTGAAATGTTTGATCAAATGTGGCCATTATCTTCATAGACTCATGTAAAACAGGTAGCTTGTATAGGAAATAGAAATATAAAAGATTATGTTTTTCACCACTGAATTATAAATTAAGTTAAATTAAGTGGAAGGAAAAAAAACCAAAACAAACTAAAACCCCAAACCAATAAGTAGGACACTGTTTGTCGGTGACCAAGTGCGCACTCACATTTAAATACAATCACAACAGCTGCTGTACAGAACAGAAGTAATTGTACGAAATAAAGAAAAGTAAAGAATAGCAATAAAAAAAGATCAGACCTCTCCAAATGACTTCACCTGGCAAAGGAAAATGACTTTATCTTCCTCCCCCATTACCCACACAGCAGTACTTGAAGTCTTGTCGGACCTGTAATGAGGGCAGAGGCAAAGGATATTTGTATAAATACAGTTCCTGTATAATTATGTTTATTGATTCTTCCTTGTGTTGCAGGCTTGTGTCTTCTATTAATGCTGTTTTTTCTTGTCCTTAAAAATAAAGAATTAGAGTGGCAGAACTATCTCTCCAAAGGATAAACAAAAGGCAAACGACCTTGGAATTCATCAGCAGCCCTTTTGGATACCTAAGACATCTCAGACCAAAACTGCTTGTTGATATTAGGAAACAAACAAACAAACAAAAGCAGTTAGAGAAATTGGCTCTTAGGACAATAAAGCAGCCCTTCTTCAGCCTTGCTGCAAAATTGTGAGCCGCAGCTGTGCCACTGAGTCACGTTCAAAGGAAGAGATGAGCTGGGGGAATATTTACACAGAGGTCCAGGATTTAGAAGGACTATACATTGTGCCTGCTTCATAGCAGATTTTTGTTGTTGTTAGGAAAAGTTAAAGAGAAGCTTCAAAGAGCAGATTCCTTGTTGATTTGGAGAGCTGAAGTCTTTTCCCAATGAATGTTGGAGTTAATCTTTAAAAAAGAAGTAAATTAAAGGTCCAAATTCACCCCTCGTGCCAGTTCTCCAAGGCAACAGAATGACACCTAGAAGGAGTTAGGGTTTAAGATGGCGGCATGAAGGACAAAATCCTTGACAGTCTTCAGTTGTAGGTGGCAGGGTCATCACTGCTTGTCTGTGGTTCACTCCCCTTTACAGGCCATACAAATGCTGTTCCAGTTCCCATCATCTGCATAAACCTCTCCCTTTGCTACGCATCTCTGCCATGGACTGATACTAACAGAGGACTGTGTGAACAGAGATCCAAATCTGAGGGTAGAGGTTGGAGGAGAGAATGTCACTCCTAGCTCTGCCAGAGACTTACCTTCTAAGCTTAGTCAACACATGAGCTGTTTGTATCACAGCGAGTAACACCTTGCTCTAGAAAGAAAGGCATGTGGTTAGTCAGTGTGTTTACTTCAGGAGTAATTTGCTAATAAATCCAAGTATCAACAGCTGGTCTTTGCGAGTCAAATGTGTCAGGGATTAGGATAAGAAGTAAGATCAGGGGCTTACTTAAAATGTTTTGAGATTGGTGGTGGGAAAGGTGTAATGCATACAAAGCTCAGCAATGGGCTGAAGTACAACAGGATCCAAATACTCAGAGGGCACTTAAGCTATGAATCTGTTTTCAGGGTTTCAAAATCATAACCATTCATTGCCCTGGCCGTGGAAGTTTGGGCACTTTTCTCTACTCCTCTGATGTTTTTGACCTGAATGGAATAAACAATTCCATGATCTCTCAAAGGAAGAACTTTTTTTTCAGATCAGATTCATTTCGAAGTCAAAAAGTTGCAAATATACTTGAATTTGCTACCAGTGAACAGCCACTAACTTCAAATCATGCCCTTCTTTCCAGCTGATCTAATTCATGAATGTGTTTTGAGGTGGCAACTTTTCCATAGAGACAAGGACTAAGAAAATAATAATAAAAAGACAACATGGAAACATTGTGCAGGTACAAGTGGATGAGACCTTAGGCTGAGATTTTAACAGGAACATCAGCAGACACATTGCTTAAAACCACACTGAAAGTTCCAATTTCAAAAACTAAAGGCATTTTGACACCAAACTGCTCTGATAGCTAGCTCAGCAGGAAAGGCAGTAATAATTATTTTTTTCTCTCAATAAAATTATTGAGTACAACGGAAAAAATAAAAACCAGAGAGCCTGTGAATATCAGCAAACTTGTAGCTACTTTTTAAAAAGAATTTTGCTTTTAAAATGTGCTAATATACTACAGGAAAAACAAGAAAGTTTGGGATGTAAATGCAGGTATCCTCTTAACGGTAAGATTATATAGCAGTTTCATCAGGTTGAATCAGACCTGTATTGAACCTTACCAAAAATACGTAGTGGTTATTCAGTCAAAAGCTGGAAGTTCTGGGGCTTCAAGAGTGCTCAGTTTTATTAATATTAATAGATCAAAGGTCAAAAATCAGGTCAAAAAATAATTTGTTGCCTGCAGAGCAGAGGCTCATGGTGGTTATGTAACAACAGAAGATGCAAGTCTTTAAATAAATTATTGCTGGGACCTTGGAGCATATCTTGAATAGGTAAATACTTCAAATAATGCTGTATACATATTATTTCCAGTATCAAACATTTGAATTTGATTGTAATAAAAGGCTGCTTTCTCAATAGTTTCACAGAAAAATCTACCCAGCCAGTCATTCTCCCTTCTACAGAAGGCTGATATTTCATTGAAGAAAATTGAGAAGGATTTAAAAAACTTTTTTTTCTCTTTTTTCCCTCCATCAAAATCTGATTTAAATTTATCCACATCTTGGAGAGGACCACAATTAAGTTGCTTTACAGTACCTTTTCATGTGGCAAATCTGCATGTCTGGCATAGTCAAACTTTTAATTCCCCC
>JANZLQ010000017.1:25305184-25316701 GCA_026212715.1 Elanus axillaris | reverse complement strand
CCTTTCTCTCCCTCAGTTTGGGGAACAGAAAAAGCAGAATGAGGTTCCTTTTCACTTTTAATCATAGTTACCTACTTTCACACTCAAGTATTTAATGTTCTAGAACAGTTCCGCAATGTTTCTGTTGAAGACATCTCTGAGGATCATTCATTTGATTTTAGCACTTCTCCAGGGGTGCTGGAGTGAAAAATGCATTCAGTAAAGTTTAAGTTCTCTTAGGCACTTAGCTGATTTCAGTGCGTTAAGGAGGTGGAGTCCATGGAGGTACACCTATTGCCCTCAGTGCATAGAGGGTGCCTAATAGCAATGAAGTAGGTATCTAAGTTATATACCTACTGTGAGCAAGGACAAATCTGGGCAAAATCACAGGATTTTTTTTTCTTTTTTTAGATTTCCTTATGCAAGCAAATAGGGACTCATTAGTTCCTAGTGTGTTTTCTCACCATGATGGCAATATCCTTACTGACCTAAAGAGGAAGAGCATCATGCCATAAGAGCTCTATTTCCTTCCATACATTTGGAAAGTGAGGCTGATCTTGTTAATTCTGTTTGACTTCCTACATCATTGCTGTAAATGCCGTCAAATATTTGTCATAGTCCCTAGGTTTAGTCTAAAGCTGGTTATCCAAGATACAATGCATGCTAACTAGTTCTAGAAACACATGATGTAGGCATGTGTATGAGTGCTTCTATTTTTGGCTTCTTTTACAACTAGTTGGGAAAAGTACACACTTTCAGGCCCTGATTCATCATTACTTTGAGGTGAGATAAACTGAGTACTTACTTTAAGTGCCTCTTTCTCTCCACTGATTACAGGGAGAGGAGGGTGATTAATCCAGTTGTAGCCATGTACAATGCAAAACTGTTACATTCCAACTATTATCTGTGGAGAATGACAGGCACTTCCTAATGATCCCTTCTCCCTGTCCTAGGAACTTGGTGTACAAGTCAAGTGGCCACCCATCCAGTGCTGTCTTCTGGGATCCTCCAGCTCCTCCTCCAGATGAGTCCAGTTCTCCTATAGGTTTCATGTCATATCTGCCAAAACTCTGTGGCTGTCTTAGATACCCTAAAACCTCATAAATGGCTCTAAACATTTACACATGGACAACTGTATTATTTCCTACCAGAGATAAGTTGTCCCTTGGAAGAAAAAAGTCTGGTTTTGATGATCTTAAAAGGAGTTTAGATGGCCAGCATAACCCCACCCTGTAATACCAATCCTTCCTAACTTTCTCAATAAAGTGACATCAGAGAAAGAACAGGAATGGAAAAAAAGTTGTTCAAGAAGAAGTTAGAATGTGGCTGGAAGAAAACTCTTGACTCAAAGAGGCTTGAGCTCAAACTATGACTCCAATGTTTTCTGTGTGAGGAAGTGTGGTAAGTAGTAAAGTAATATTTCAAAAGTACATTAGCAAGGTTATTACCACTTAGCTGCTGTGGACCAAGCCAATCCATCTTACTTGTCATTTTGGTTTTATTTTATTTTATTTTCGGTAACTGAGTGGATTCTGTTAGACCTCTGCACCTCAGCTGGATTGCTAAAGACAGTAAAGCTGCAGAAACAAGCTGTTGAAGAAAAAAAAAAGCATCATAAAATCAAGGCAACACAGAAGGTGACTCCAATTGCCTGCATTGATCCTGTTGAACAGAGACCCAGGTACGGCAGACTGCAGTGTTGTGGGACCAGGGGCTGAGAAGGTAGAGGACAGAAGCCCGTGCTGTCATTTAATCTGAAGTTCACAGAGGGATCAGGGCTGTTATTGAAACTATCAAGGTTTTTTTTTTTCATTTTAGTCTGCCATGCTCTTTTCACAAGAGACACCACGGCTGCTGCTTGAATGGTCAGGACAGATTCCCAACAGGTTCTGGCCTCATTCCATTGCAGCTTTATTATACATTCCCACACGGGGATGAGCAGCCCCCAAACACCAAACGGTTCATTTGTCCCACGACCCAGGAATTCCTCTTTTGCCAGGTTTCCATATTGTTTTCCCAATGGTGAGTAGATCAGGCATTTCCGATGGATCAGAGGAAGCCTTTCTTTCAAATCTATCCAGCATGCAAGCAAAGTCAGGATGTGGGAACTGCGTGTCCCACAACCGATGCACTGGCCCTAACTCTGCTGCCGGAGAAGAAAGTGCTTCAAATTTCATGTGCCACCTCAGCCAAGTCCAGAAGTGCTTATAAAAAACAGTGTTAGTGTATCATTCAGAACAATCAAATACTACGTGCACGAAAAAGTAGTTTAGAGCAACATAAATTTTAAAAAAGTGACAATTTCATCACACAATTACTGTACACTGCTGTTCTTAGGGTTGAATACTTTCCTCTCTCGCTCTCTCTTTCTCTCTGTTTTAATCTTTCTCTTTTTTATTTTCTTTTTTGGAATTTTTTCTTTTTTTTTCTTTTTTCCCCCTTTTTGGATTTGGTCCACTGGAGATAAATCGCCCTCAATGATATATATATTTAAAAAAAATATCAGCAGCAAGACTCTCTTGAAATAGATTCTGTTTGATGTAGCTAGTCTGTCTTTTCTGTTTTGCCCTCTTTCACAGCAGCCTCTGAAGTTTTCCGCAGGGGGGCTTTCTCCGAGTTGGCGTGTCCTTGGCCGGATTCCGCCGCTCCTCCGTTTTTGTGCGATGTGTGCTTTTCCAAGTAGTTCAGCATTTCACTGAGAACAGTTTGGAAAGTGCTTAGGGCAGCACATATTGCAGGAGTTCCAAAACCATGAGTGATCAAACTACAAATGGGAAGGAGACAGAAAAAGAAATACACACACGCACATAAATATAAATGCACTCACATACATCGAAGAGTTTACAGTACACTCATCTTGCTACAGTGAAAATCAGGATTTGCTCCCTAAACTATTTATTACCTATGGGAGAAACAGAAAAGAAAGGAAAAGAGTAGAGCTGAAGAGCAGACTACAGAGAGCTTCAAAGGTTGGTTTTGGTAGGAGTCTCCGTTCTGAAGCATCGTGGGACAGATCCTCGTCTGACGCAGGTTGACACAGTGGTGTTGACTTCACAGAGGCCAAGAGACGATCCGTGCCCTAGGCTCTCCAGGATTGCTACTTTTCCAGTCCCAGAAGGTTTGGCTTGCCCCTTCTCAGGTAAATAAAACCAGTTCTGTGTGGTTTATTCACTCTTCTAGATCAGACTCTTGAACAAGACCTGGCTATTCTACGTAGATGTATGGCTGCATCCATACTAGGAAATCAAGCAATGCCACGGGTGCAGCCTCTGACCCTCCGCACGGTTGGCACGGTTTGGCCATATCCATGCTGCTAAGCCCTCTGACCATCCAACAGGGTGAAATCTGAAGTGCCTGTTGGGAATAGTCCCTGGCCAATGCTAATGCCCAAACAATGCCCAGGAAATGTTTCACATAGGCCTAGTTCAGCCAGGCTAAATTCACAGATCATCCTAACCAATTAATAGTAAAAATAATCAAGTTTCAACAATGTTGCCCTGGTGGTGTTGACTTTACTAGTATAGATTTACCCTGTTGCACCTTTCATCCAAATAATCTGTTTTTTTCAAGATAACACTGAATTTTTCCTGTTGTTTTTCTGCACTGCAAAGTAGCTGAATTTCAGTGGTATTCCTCAACAGCTACTGAAATGATTTATTAATGCAGTTGCCAGGCAGAGCCATAGTGGGTTAATCTCATCTCAGTTTAGAGGAGCATTTCAAATGTATCTACATATGTGTCTACAGCCACTTGAGGTGTTTTGGGCACCCAGCCTGGCTTCCACCTGCAGATCCAGAAGCATTTAAACGATGAGAAAGGCTTCAAGATATCTCTCAGGGTGACCTTTCCGTCTGCTGGACATGGGAACCGTATTTGCTAGGAAGACTGTATCCTAGGGAAGACATCAAACATATGGGAGTCCTAACCAAAATGAGAGCTCTTTTTGGAAATATCTCTCCATTTCAGATTGGGAGTGGCCCAGTCTTTTATAAAAGGTCTCCCAAAGGCTATTAACAAATAACTCGCTTTTAGAATGTTTATCTGTCAGTCTCTAGGCATTTTTCAAAGCAGGAATTTATATTTATCCCCAGTTAGTAATGAGAGGAAAATGGTAATTAAATATTTACAAGGACTATTTTGCAGACATCAATTAATAATACCACTCGACTTTTGAAGTTTGGACTCTTGAAGTTTGGACTTGTAGTAATATCTGGATCTTTTTAATTTAGCATTAAAAGGAGGTAAACATACCTCGCTTTAATTTTTTTTTTTTTTTAGAAATGCCTGACATATCCAGGAAAGTAAAAATAATCATCATTATCATTGTCATCCTAAGTCATGTTTTTAATATTAGTAAAAACAAGATCAACAGTAGCATACAAATAAAAGTATTTTTAGCCCTTTCAAGTCCTTTTAGGAGTCAGATGATTTCAAGAGTTTGTGTGCATTTTGTCATCATTTCTAGTCTTCATAAGGCCAGAGAAATGAAAATGTGACAGAGCTTACAATAACAGAAAGCAAGAAAAAGGAAATTAAAATGTATCATTACTGGTTATAATCATTACTAGTTATTGCTAGTTATAATACTAGTTATATAATATATATACAAATGTATCATACTAGTATACTAATCATAAATACATTATGTATTTATACATTACAAGCTACTATAAACGAGAGTTTACACTGCTTGTGTGATCTTCTTGGTCTTGATTTGGGGAACTGACTATACCGAGACATGCTAAAAATATTTATGATCTTGCATGCAAAAGAAACTAGTTTATCTATTTTAAAAGTTGGTAATATCTGTAATAATTCATGTCAGGTAGATGCAAATAGTAAGTTTAACAAATGATTGAATAGAAAAAAAATGTTCTGGCCTGCTCTCCTTGAACCTTTTGACTCCTGAGCAAAAGGAATAGTACTGTGTTCATCTGATAGCTCACTACGCCCTGAAAAGTAAAGTGGGAATACTACAGTGAAAACTTACAGAGATTGTCTCAGAAACGATCTGTAGGGCTAAGAACAAGGATAGAAAACTTTAATGTTCTCAAACGTTGAACAAGACTGCAGAAAATACCAGAATGGGACAAAAATCTGATATTAAGGGACATAAGTGTAGGTGTCAACTTGTAGTTGTATACATCAACAGTGCCTAAACTCCGCTACCATCAAAGGGTACTTAATGTAGTTTCCTATGTATAAGCGTCTGCAGTGATTTGAGATGTCCTATGACATCTGAAACATCTGCACAGATTTGCTAGATATCACAGAGGACTTAGGTCCACCTTGCTTCTAGGTCTTTTGACGCCAGGCACGTTACCCTTGTGTACCTCACATGGCACTAGATGCCAACGTTTAGGCAACTGACTCGAGCCATGGGGCTTTATTCCACACAGTCAGAGAAATCTGCAGAATGATTTAGCACATGAAATGGACGTGTCTCCTTTATGGTGAGCTGCGCCATTCTTCTGGCTACCCTGAGGGCTCCATCAAGCTGAAGAAAAATGTGTGTTCAGTGCTATTTGAGATGCCCTATGGTAACTAGACATTTGTGTCAGGTGAACAGGTAATGCAGAGGGCTTACAGGAGAACAGTACCCTTTTAAAGCAACAATGGACGATGGTATATCTAATAGCATCTAAAAAGATGTTGTATCCTACTGTTTACTCAGCCATATCTTGTCCTAGACCTTCATCGACTACATGGGAAGCTTAGACATCCAGCTAATACTAAAACACCTAGATATGGGTGTTTTATCCCGAGCAGGATCTTAAACTTCTGGCCTGAAAACTAGTGCTCATAAGAAAAAGATTTTTTGGGGGTGTGTTAAGAGTCTGTCTCCTTTACAGTTTAGCCTCTTATGTACCACTAATCATCAAATACAGTATTTTTTTTCAAGATAGCATTGTATTTCTTGTAAAAAAGCCAACTCTTTTTTGGTGAAATAGCACTGCAGAATCTCATGGCAACTCTACTTTCAGTTCCTGATGAATATATACTTCTCCACAGATAGGGATATGCAGAACCTACTAATTTTCCCATAAAGCTTATTAACAGAAATCACTTTATGGAAAAATTCTGACCAGCCCTCCTTGCCATGCTCCTGTAAGGGTGTGGGTTTTGAGCCTCACTTTATGTAATGAGCATAAAAAGGCCAAGAGATATGATCTTCTACTTTATCTTACATTTGTATCAGTAATTCCCCTTGCTCTAATTTTGGTGGACTTTATTTCTCTGCAAGTTAAGGTCTTTGAAAAATCTAAGAAAGTTGGATAATTTCCCTTTGCTGATGAAAGCAAGTTTCAAGTTGGGGACAAAATCTGATTTTACATTTAAATCAGACATGACAGGCAGAAGATTAATGGCAAAGCATTTAAATGTGTTTCCTGAAAGTCAAAGTTACTTGCCTGATTTTTCAGGCTAACTGAGCTCCCACTGAAATTGGTTCATTTTTGGTGTGCTCCACACCTATGAAACAAGTAGCTTTCATTATAATACTTTCATTTGGGTTTAAAAGCCTAAAATTAAACATTTTGGTTTCATAATGGAGTCTTCTGGGTATTCCCAGCTTTGTAGTGCATCTCATTGCAACTCCTACAAACTAACTTTATTGTTGTAAAAGACAAGGCTAAAGTTTCTGATTTTGGTACTATGCATGGATTGCTGCAGAAAGAAGGCAATGAATATCAGGCCAACATATTTTAAATCCTTATGCTTAAGGACATCCAGACCTGCCTGCAGTTCTGCCCAGTGTTATGATGCAATTATGTCTGCTCATGTTTTAATGATGGCCTTACTTAAAAGTGAAAAGATCCAAGTGTGCCTGAAGGCTTGTACTTTCGTTTGGCAACTACCTCAAGGACTCCTCCATACCCCAGGCTGGTGAAACTCCGACATGCAGAAAAAGAAACAGATTCCCTCTTGCTGAGGGGGAGGAGGCCATCTGCACTAAATGTTTACACCCTTGTTTAAAATAAGTAAATACTTTAAAATAATAATAATGAAGAAAAAGTAAGCTTGAACTTGTTGGTCAGACTTTCTCAGAACTCTGTACTTGAAAACCACTTCATGATTATCCAAATTTAACAACACATGGCAGAAAACAAACAGTAAGATCTGGTAAGACTTTTGATGGCTGTAAAGGAAATGGAAAAATATTTGAATCTCTTCACTGATACAAGTAACCTAAGTTAGAGGTGCCTGTATTGACTTTGGGGTACTTCTGTTGATTTCAATGTCTGCCCTGTGAAGGTTGCCTAGAGAATTAAATTGTGATAACTTTACTTCAGAAGGTCAGTAGTCCTAACCGTGACATAAGTTAGACTGATAGTCAAGGTAAGCACTGGAACATGACCAGTATATATTACAGGGATAAGGAGTCTATAGGATCAGAGTGGCAAACAACACATACAAAAGTTGTGTTGCAAACTAGGCCCTCATGCTTGTTTTCTGTTCATAACCGAACAAATGTATTAAGGACATGTTAACCTAAGCTGATGGACCTCGTTTTGCCACGTGTAAAAGCAATGAAGAAACTAAAAAGAGAGTGCTAGAGCTGATGCCCCATACTTCAAAAATATTCTATTTCAGCTCTGTATATTTTAGACCTTGGGACTGATTTTCCACACCAGGAGAGCTGCCCAGGGAACATACCTGAAACACCCAAGACCGTGCCTACGGAGTGTTTCTAAGCTATAGACTGAAGATTAAGCCATGGCACTGTGGTGCACATGGTGCTCACAGGAGCCCTTGGGTGTTTGCCAAGATATGTTTCCAACATAGCACATTACATCCTTCAAATAAAACACTGGATAATGCTGTGACTTGCTGGTTTTGAATGAGAAAAAGATGTAGAAGCTTCTGGCTAACTGTGGATGAAAAGTGGCCTCACTGCCCATTACTACCTGCGGAGCCAAATACACCAGTGAGACCATGGATCCAAGATGACTGGATACTTTGGAGCTCCTTCAGTTTCTCCTTTCACTTAGTTAACGGTTACATCTCTGCTCTATGGGAAGGCAGATAAATGAATGAGATTCATCCAACTTGCTACCATACATAGACTTTTTCCAGTGAGGCAGCTAATGTAGCTGAGAAGCCCCATTGCCCTCCTCAAATAGGAAAGACCGAGAAGTAAGCATTATAAACAAGCTGATGACAAGGGACAATGCAACATTCCTTTTTTAGGGAGTCACGAGAGTGCCTTAAATGTTTTAAGAAATCTTAAGTGCTGGATTGAAAAACAAATCAAGGCCCCCAAGGTGTTTTCCATCTTTGATGAATTCATATTGGCTTTTTCCTTGGTAATCGTGGAACTTTTTTGTTAATGAAGAGGATAAAGAAAAGAAAACAGATTCTCATCTGTTCTCTTGACTCCATAAATGGTCACTTTAAGGAAATACAATATCATATCACTCGTGATAAAAATTATTGGCAACGTTAAAAATTGACACCCTTCCAAAAGGGTTTTGGTCATCAGCAGAGCAGGAGAAGGTGATTGAACCCTTGCTATGGAAAGATCAAAGAGACAATCCCTGGGAAAGGGAGTGAGGGAAAAATCCCAGAGGAAGGTACTCTAACACCTTTGATAAATAAAGAGCCAAGGAAAAGAAAGGGGAAAAAAAAGAAAAAAAGAAAGGAAAATTTGTTGATTACTAGTACCTCAGCACTAGGAACCAGTGTTGTCCCTCTAGCTAGCTGAATCTAAAGCCAGATTGAGAGAGATCATGGAAATGAGGGAACTCTAGAGGGCACTAGAGGAGTTTCACCACAAGCTTCATTGCACACCAGGCTCCTTCCAGTCCGTGCATCCAAACAGAAGGTTGCTGCTGCTAATCAGGATGACTGGAATTATGACAGCTGCTGCTCTACCTCCTGATAAGCAGAGAAGCATAACAAAGAGAGAACAATATATAAGGGGGGTAAGCAGTCTGTAAAAACAACCCACCAGTAAGGCTTTGGGCTCAGCTCTTTGTTACAATTTAAAAAACATGTTGAGCTTCAAAACCCATTTCATTGCTCCCTTTTACCCTTCAGAAAGAAGGATGTCACTTCCTCACTGCTCCTAAAATCTGAGCCTCTGGTTTCTTGCCTGTCGCTTTTTGTGTCACCTTGTCAATGTGATGCCAGGCACTTGGAGGAGGCTGACAGCTCCAGGCTCGGAGACTAACTAAACGACAAAACTCTTGTCTCAAACAGTTTCATAGGAAGGGTGTTTCATATCAGCTGGATGGCTAGGCAAAACACAGAATAATTTGTGAGGATGCTGATTGCTTTCATTATCTAGCTTTCGTATTCTGAGCCTATTATTTTTTGTCTCTATAAGGTTTCTTCACTGAAAGAAGTGTCACTTGCAAGAAAGTAGTTTTCCCTTTGCTGTTTTGCTGTCTTTATCTTTTATATATAAAATAGATGATCTGGATGGGATTTTGCATCTTGATGAAATGCAACCTTGAAGTTAAAGGATCAAATCCAACTTCTGTAATCTGTGAGTATTCGGCTTTCCTTATATGATGGATGACATTAGTAGGATATCTGAACTTTCCAAACACTACAGATTCTTACAGACACAACTGTCCCAAAAGGAGATCTAGAAGATATGTCTATACCAAATTTTACAAGTGAAGAAAGTGAGACTAAGAGGCTGACTAATGAGGTCAGGGAGTCTGTCTGTGTAAGGCAGGAAACAGACAAATCTCTTGAGTATAATCTCAGCAAGTTTTCTCTTTGTAAGTTTTTTTGTGTCATGTTTTTTGGCTTCCCAGCACAGAATGTGGGTCATTTTTTGTGGGTTTTCTGCTAATTAGTTTTCATGAGATTTTGGGGAGCTAAGAAAGACTTCTGCCAAAAATTAAAAAAATTCAAAGCTCTTCTGATGCAAGGGCAGGTTATAAAGGCAAAGATAAGAAGACACATGTCAGTGTGACTTTCAGAGTCCTGGCTGAATCTGTGGGAAGCTCAAATTTGACAGTGAAATGGGAGAGAGAAATAGATACATGCTCTCTCCATTCAACAGAAGAGAGGTAGGGTCTAAAATCAAGAAAAAACACTTAGTGTTTTGGATATTTGGTCCAGTTGGAGGGATATCCTAAATTCTCATCCTTAGACTGAAGGCTGGTTTGATACTTCATCAACAGACTTAAGTGTGAAATGAATAAAGCAGGATCCTCGACTGAGAACTCTAGCTTTGGTTTAATGCAGAAGCCACTACATTAGATAATGGTACTCATGGGCTCTCATTCTCAGTCCAGCCTTAAATTTTCTTCTGCAAAAATCTCCTTCAAGAGGAGGGATGGAAAGTGAATGTGCAGGTTCACCCATGCCACCAGAGATGCCATGGGACATTTAGAGTAGTTATAAGGTTGGTAGATGTGATGCAGGACTCAGAAAAGACCCTTGAACTGCGGGAGTGGAGACAGGATAACCTTTTACACCTAAAATGACCCTAGGTTCCTAGATTCACCACACAAGTGAATCACTCTGAGGTTCTTAAACTGAAGCTAGGGGATGCCTTTAGTCAACTATACCTGCATTTCTTCTCTGAAATGTGACAGAAATATTTCCCTTCTTCACAGCAGGGATCTATACAACTGAAAATGTTTTGTTCATCTGGTCTGGTTCTCTGCTCTGGAGAGGGTTGGATGCACTGAATGTCTAGGAAGTGCAAAAATACTAGAGAGATGAATGATATGCAAATTAATTCCAACCATCTCCCATATTGACAAGCTTCAGATCTACCTACACACCATTAACAGGAAAAGGATGGGGCTCAATGATTGTGCTGGTTAACATTGTTCTAGATCCAGTGGAAGAACTTGTTGGCCTGCAATGTCACCATTCAGCTTTGCTGAGTTAGTGGCAGGATTATGGGTGTTGGGCGTTATCCAAGGCTTCACCATCTTCCATCACAACTACCTGTACCATATAGTCTCTGAGTGTGTGTCTTGGTGATCTTGTGACTCCAGGCAGGCTTGTCTTCCTCTGCTGTAGGTGAGGATTGCCCTGATTCACCATTTTCAAGCTTTTCTAAAGTGAATTATTTTCAAAGTGTTATATATTTGTTTTGTTTACATCCATCTTTTTGCTTTCTTTAACTATTTGACTCCCCTTTTTCCCTCCCATCACATTGGGTAAGTGAGAGCTGTCTCTCAGTTTCACTGAGCATGAAACTAGGCTTTTTTACCTGCTCTGAATCCCAAACCAACCAACTTAAAGTGCTAAAAGGAGATTTGTATAACCTTTCTGTCCTGAAAAAATAAAGAAAAATGAAATCTCAGCTTTACTGACATCAGTGGGATTTGAAAATGGTTTAAATTTCAGGAGAAATGAAAACCCCAGCTTTTCCCTCTTGCATACAGAGACACATGCACATGTACACAAAAGACTCACATGATTCTGTAGGGTTTTGGGGAGAAGAACATCTGAATTATGAGTAATAGAAGGCATTTTAAAAGAAACTAAGGTTTATCTAAATATTTTTCCCCCTTCCTTCCTTCCTTCCTTCCTTCCTTCCTTCCTTCCTTCCTTCCTTCCTTC
>JANZLQ010000017.1:25275788-25305084 GCA_026212715.1 Elanus axillaris | reverse complement strand
TTCCTTCCTTCCTTCCTTCCGTCCTTCCTTCCTTCCTTCCTTCCTTCCTTCCTTCCTTCCTTCCTTCCTTCCTTCCTCTCTCACTCTTCCTTTCCTGATGCTCACTCCATTTTGAAAGCAATGAGTAAGAGAAATAGGTTCCTCTCATTAAAGCCATAGACACTTTTGGGTTCTTTTCTAGTACTGATGTGCTGACCTTGCTCTCTGCTGCAGTAGACTTATAAATGCATTTACACAGATCAACCTTTAGAGGACAACAAAGAGACAGTCATGTATCTGAATAAAAAGTCTCATCACTTAGTAATGAAAATGGATTTTTCCAAGGCTTTCTTGTTTGCCCTGTAGCTTAATGCTGATTCTGTCTTCAGAAACCGGGAACAGAGTAGCTCAAGTAGTGGCTTTAAGGCCAGATACAACCCACAGGACTATTCCACTTGCTCCTCTGCATTCATCATGAAGGAATTAAAGAAGAGCTGAAAGACAGCTTTGGTAGCCCTATACTATCTCTTCTTGAACCCACACTGATGTATATGCTTAGAAATCTGAGCTGCTCCAACACTTCACTGATGAGGTCAGTGGCTTGTGATCCAGCCCTGACAAGGTTGGACTTCTCTAAATCTTAGTACATTATTTGTAGCACAGGTAAGGCACCTAACTGGGCTGTAATAAAGTCTGGTTCTTCCCCGAATTCTCAGGTGATATATATATTAGTGGTATATATGCGCCATTGTGCCCAGGAACAGTTTGGGACAGTGCTAGTTTTACCAGGCTACAAAACCCCAGGAATTCTGCAAAAAAGCAGCACAGGCAGGCAACACATGCCTGTGCCCTGGCTCTACTTTTATTTACTAATATCAACATAACTTCTCTGCAGTAAGATACTCCAAAATGTATTGAAAAGGGAGAAACCTTGAATACAGCGTCCGTAATATTACCCTAGCTCAGGTAGTGCACAATAGTTGCTGCAATGAATGTGAGGGTCTACAGAATTGCCTGTTCATGGTCAAACAATACTGGGAAAACATTCGTCATGCAGCATTGAGTTTTCTGTATTCAGGTCAGATGGACATCTCAGGGAGCAGCTGCACACACGTGATTGTACCAGAGGTGTAGGAGAGTCTCTGGTTTTTGCATATCTGGTAAAGTTGTGCAAAACTCAGCAGTTTTCAGGCTCACTGCGGCTCCTTTGAAGATTTCCCCTGTTTTATGCTGTATACGAACTTTGAGTTTGGAGTTTGAGTAAACCCAGTGATTCTGATGCCTTCATGGGGACTATCCTGTACTTCGGGTTGGACAAATTTTTACAGATCTTGATGAATTGGGACTCAGTGGAAAAACTTCAGAGAGAAAAGTGGGCTTGAAGATTTAAAACAGAGGAAATGGGAAACATTGCTTTGATCTGACCTGTGTCAGTCTGTGAACCCTGGTCTTAATTATTAACATTGAGCAAGCAACATCATGAGCAAGTGGAGCACATAACTACACTTACCAGCTCTAGGGTAATTTATTCTTAAAGAAAACTCCCTTTTACCCCAAGGTAGTAGAGGCTGGATTCTGCTGTAGGTATCAGATATAACAGCTCTTCAAAAAGTCTTTCCTTATCTTAGAATTTATTCTAATAATAGAGATCTGTGTGATTCCTCTGAACTTTTCTGGTCATAAAAAATCTCTTTGACTTTCTGACATCATGTGACATAAGCATATACATGTATGTATAAAATACCAACTTTTCATCTTCTGATTTCTTTGCTGCCTTAATTATGGTTTACAAGACAGAATTTCTGAACTTCTTGTTATATTAAATCTCTATGAATCTATATGAGATTTCCCATGATCAAAAATCAGTTCATATTGGATAATGGTTGAAAAACATGCTATATTAATGCTAAAAACATTCACAGAACCTTGTCAGAGATTCCAGTGAAAGGCTATGGCTTGTCTTTGCCAAACATAATATTTTGGCTCCATCCCAGTCAGGAAATTTGTACATCACAAAGACAGAGAATTTATTGTGAGAAAGACCACAGTTCTGGAATACAGATAGAAATAAAGATGAAAATTTCACTATTGAATAAGCGTGTTATAAAACTTGTGATGACTACATGGAGTTACTGCTTCAGATTTACGTCTCCTCTGCAAGACCTATTTGTAAAGCACCAACAGCTCTTGGACATTTTGGTCATAAATAACATTAATTTCATGTGTATAATCAGGACCAGCCACTTATTAGGACAGTCCAGTTTTAGACTCTGACTATCGTAGATGTCATCAGAGTATTTGACAATGACTATGGTATGAAGGTCAAATTCTTCTCTGGCATACAGTTGCAGACGTTTTTATCTATAGGTATAGATACCTGATAAT
The DNA here is from genome assembly GCA_026212715.1 of Elanus axillaris. Taxonomy (NCBI): domain Eukaryota; kingdom Metazoa; phylum Chordata; class Aves; order Accipitriformes; family Accipitridae; genus Elanus; species Elanus axillaris. The sequence goes on along the minus strand of JANZLQ010000017.1, from coordinate 25,302,720 downwards.
TGTGCTCATGTCACTGTAAAAAATAAGGACAACCTGCTTTTTTGGAAATCTGAGCTTAAGTGGGGCCTATGATCAGGGATGTGGAGGCCAATGTACTTTGAATATTTGAATTCTTAGTGTTAGGCATGTGCTTTGTTAGGAAGATGCTCTCAACATCTTTTTATGAAATGATTCCTGGCTGATGTATAATGACAAGCAGCTATTTATGTTTGTGACCAGTGGGAGGCTGTGCTATGCCTCAGACAGCAGTGAGCATGTTGTTGCTGGGTTACAAGGACTTTCTCTGTGTGTTGGGGTACCAAGAATTTCTTCCTCTACTCTCATCCCCAACTGGTCAGCTGCAAATTTCCTGTGACCGAGGTTGATCCAGTCTGAGGCTCATCCCTCAGAGAAAGACAAAGAAAGACAAAGAAACCAAGTGATTGGTCAGTCTGTGTTGAAAACTTGACTCAGAAAATAGTTAATGCTCCTGGAAAACATGGTGAATTGCATTCTCGCATCTTCTCTGGCATCTGAGACAGACTTAAGTGCCTTCTGTGATATTTAATCTCAAGTGGTAGGAGGAGTTCAGATGACCTAGCTGTGAAGGCTGCCAGATTTAGGGGATGGGAATTGTGATTTTTTTTGCCTACACTACATTTAGCTATTTACAATATAAGTATCTAGAGTGTACTGGTTGGCTAAGCTCCCATTTAGCTGGAGATCTAGACCAGACTGTTCAGTCAATGGAGTTTAGGGAGAAATTCAAGGGACACTAATGTAGGTGTCTATGTTAGGCCTGCTTAATTGTAATGCGGATTTCACAAGCTATACAGACGAGATCCCTAGAGACTAGAGGAGAAGATATACATCTGGCTGGAGCTGAGGCACCTACATGTAGATGAGTAGAGTTAGAAGTCTGGGTCAGAAGCTGGATCTGACCTCAACTTCTCTACAGTAGACGGAAAAGGAATACAGTCTCAGCTCAGCCTCTGGGTCTGGCAGTACTCATCGTTCCCCAAGCACCATCAGAGGCTGTCTGATTTAAGACCAGGGAAACATCTGTGTAGGATCAAGACCTGTGGTCTTCTAGGTGCCCATCTTCAGTCCAACACTTACTGCCTACAGCAGGCATGAAAGTACTAAATGATCCAGGAGCTGCCTACAGAAGCTTTGTACTCCAACCTGAGTTGGAATACTCTGAAGTGCAGCAGAGAAAGAAGGATGGAAGTTGTACCAGTTGACAGCTTTTGTAGCTGAAGCCTTCAGCATTTTATCCTGACTGCTATTTCTTCTTTAAACACAGGAATCCTTGGAGATTAGCTACCTTGTATCGTGTTTACTTTGTGTGCATGTAATGGGGCATTACCTATTTTTCCACAAACCTAGGTAGCCCATTAAAATCCCTCTATGAGTATCCCATATAAATAAGTATGTCTCCCTTGGTGTGCAGGTATGGTTAGATGTTTTGGAGCGTGAGTGTATAAGGGGAAGTACACATAGATGTAAATGTATGTGTATGTCTGTGCACGTCACTGCATGAGAAGATAAGTGGGGTTGTCTAGGTGTGTTCATGTACCCATAGGATGCACACAGGTATGTGTAAGAATAAACAGGAATGTATGCATTTGTGGACCAGGCATTATCCTTGCCTGTCCCCAACCCCCAACAGATAGATGGAAGAAGTGGGATGGTGTGTATTTTGGATTCCATTCAAAGTCTGAGGGACTAAACATTAGGTATCACACCACCTGGCTGCTGGGTGCCTAATGCTCTATCAGAATCTTAACAACTAAAAGATGTTGGGATGTTGGGGCACAAAAGTTTTCTGTCCAGCCAACGGATGCAGAGTGGCTCAGCTGGCTGTGCTAAAGAATATGCAACATCATTCTAAGGCTTTATAGACCTAACAACCTGCTTGGTGTTATGGTCTGTAAACAGCTCTCTGGAACAGTTCTTTACATGTTGATTTTTTCAGGTATCAGTTAATGGCTAGAGGAAAATAAAAATCTGTAGCCTCAGCTAGTCGTGTATTCCCCTCTGTGGTCTGAGCAAAGATGGGAGCACTTCTAGGATGTTTCATCACACCTATCTTTGATAAATATCTTAGATGACCCCACTATTTCAAAGTGGCCCTCTGGAAGTTCCCATCTAACTCTTGACTGTATCTAGCACATAGCCTAAAGCAAAAACATGAAATTGCACAGCAACTCCTGGGCTAATAAATCTTTCTGATCCCAAACCATCTATGCACTTTTATCCATAACTTGGATAAAATTCTGATGAAGTTTGGACTTGGCGTGCATATACTGTAGTTCCTTGTCTTCATAACAGCTTCTTTGGCTGTCTACACCAGTAAATTAAATATTGCTAGGGCATGGGCACAGGAACTAAGTCTAAATACATTAGCAGTCTCTGTCTTTTTTAGTCTGAGCCAGCTCGCATTCTCCCAGACCTTTCCAGAGTGTTGTTCAGGAATTAGTGCAGTAAGACTGTTCCAATAGGTAGTGTACTTTGAGGCCAGTCTGCTTTGGAGGCCAAAGAGTTAATAGTATGGTCATGGTAAGATGATGTCAAATGGTCTCAGTACCATAGAGGAGGCTCTGGAACTATTTAGTTAATTGGTAAGGATGCAGTCTGTTCGTCCTCTTATTGCTATTTTGATTCATCTCTTTTGTCATTTTGGCTCTGAACTTGAGTTTCTTCATTTCTGGACCATCCACTTCATTGGCTGGCTTGTGATTTGGCTCACATATAGAGCAAGACAGCTTTTGGGCCAGATGGGGAGATTTGGCCAGCAGATGTGGAAAATTACTTACTCAAGCTCAGACCGTGGTCCTAGAAGCCGGGTGAATGCAGCTAGCCTGAACTATGTTGCTGGGCAAATGCACACTTTTAATAGACAAAGATAGCAGAGGGTTTATAGACATTACAGTCTTCTAGGTAAGGGAACAAATACCATTATAACATCATATGTACTCTTTATAAAAATGTTGGATTTTAGTTAATTGTTCCTCATTCAAAGTCATACCTGAAATGTGTTAAATGTCTCTGGATGTCGAGGTCTAATATTGGAGTCGGTCTAGAGGATCCGAGGGGTGATCTGTCTTGACTTAGAAGGTCTTGGAATTCTTTACATATTTGTCTAAAAGGAAAGTGGAAATCCTTAAATAAGACAGGTGTAATTCTTTCCATAAAGCTGATCCTGAAAACACTGTCATCTTATCCTGAGTGATCTCATTCATAGCAGAAACGTTTGGTTGAGGCATTGTTAAAGAAATTAAAGGCAAATGAATCCCCCTCTCGCTTGCCTGTCTCAAAATCTCAGAGCCAACAACATACAGAATCTCTTGGACAGGAATAGTTCCTCTCTGGAACCATATTAACATTGACATTTTAAAATGTGCTTTCTCTCCCAAATTGGACCCAGTTTGGTAGTGTTAATTCTAGCTTAGCTCACCTATGTTAGAAGCAAGGGTTATAGTTAAAGAAAATTATGAACTAGCATTAGAACATGCCAGTATTTTTGTAAATAGACCACTACTTGTACATTCTCTTGTGTGCACTGGTTTATCTGCAAGTAGAAGTCCTGGCCATTTTGGCCTTGCCTTCTTGACACCCAACTCTTAAGACAAATGGAGTGCTAGGAGTTATGAAAGAAAATGCTACATTTGCTCTCTTAGTTTCCATTTGTGTCCATCCTCTGCTTCTTTGTAGAGTCTAGGGCAGAAGAATTTATGGATCTTCAACTGACACCCCTCCTACAGGTCTGCCTAGAGTAAGAATTCATTCCAGCAGCAGTATTTAAATTACTTATTGAAACATTCATTAAATTGTTTTACATTTCTACCATGTATCAGGCAGCCTGAAGTAGATGTCTGCAGCGGTCCAGAGGACTTGCATCCTAACAGTGCCTCTTTCTCTCTGGTGACTGTAGGAGGAGCTCAGTGACTCACTCAGCTGTCAGTGCCTACACAACAGACAGGCAAGCAAGGCAAATCCCATCAGCTCCACTTTTTCTCAGTGATAGTTTCCCGAGCAACACACACTTTGAACAGGTAGGACCTGGGACCCCAGTTTGGCACCTTGCAATGGGATCTCATGCTCTGTCTTGCCTGGTCTCCCACCAGCATAGTAGCCCAACATCTTTGGTAAGGATGGTTGGTCTTGCTGTCTTCCTTCTCCCTCTCAGGCCTTCCCTCAGGCTTCTCAGGATGCCTCAGCACATGGGCATTAAAAATATCCCCTGGGATACCTCTATATAGGACCTAACACAAGGAGACCCCTGAAAATAAAGCCTTTTCATTCTTGCGAGATTGTTGTATTGGGCCAGTTTGCAAATTAGTCTAGGAATTTTCTACCAATGTACTTTTAAAAAAAGAAACCAAATGAGCTCCATTTAGTGCATGTCCTCAGAAGAGTACTATCTTGGACCATGGATGAGTAGAGATACCACTTACTTTCAATTGCTTTATGACACAGTTAATTAAAAAAGGAGAGGTGTCTAGATGTCTCTCTTACAGCTTCCCCAAATAACCATCATTCCCCATTGACTGTATTGGAAATATAGGCACTTAACGTGGGGTCAGGAGGGCATGATGACCACCAGATGATCAGGATACTCAGTTGGGTTGCCTGATAGTAGCCTGACACTCAGCTGGATTGACCTAGTACTGGTCACAGTGACTGCATGTAACCTAGTAAACTGCCACCTAGTAAAATACACAGTGCCAGGGGTCATTCTCATACCTTCATGCACATTGTCACCATCTGATAAGGTCTCTATAGTTATGCTCCTCTAGCCTCCTAAACAGGGTGGCTTCCTGAGAACGGACACTGGTGTGGGCAATCTCCCAGAACATGCTCAGAAGATATTTGGCAGAGCTCAAGAAGCCATTCTAACATTTTAATAATATGGACATTGCAATCTGATGACTCAGTGTGTGCATTGTTTACTTGGTTAGCATAAATGCAATCACTGGACCTGGGGCCAGTTTCTAATACCAAAGAGCATCTCTGTGGTCCATGATTTCTGTTAGAAAACTCTTTGCACATCTGGTCCTAGATAAAGTTCAAGTTCTTCGTTATCACCTTGTAACTCTTGTCCTTTGGGACAGGGAATAATGGAAAATAAGTGGGTAAACTCAGCTTCTTGGTCTTTAGAATGTCCTCCATGGCCATAGCAAAGAAACTATAGTAACCTATTTTTACCCTTTGTTATTTCACTTTTCTGCAAACTGTGGACATAGACTTTGGATACCACAGCTCTCTCTTGAGTAAGAGGAGAGAAAATGCAGAAAACTATTTCCTGCTGTGCTGCTGGACTTTATCCAAGCCTGATTGCTGTAAACTCTTATCATCTGTATGGACCTAGACACGGACTGCTTGAAAAGACAGCATCGTCTTAGCCTTTCAGGCAAAAAGATGTATTCAGCAGAAATGTATGTAAATGCAGCATACAGTTTTAATGAATCAGGTCCTTAGAGGAAAAACAGTTCCTTTCAACAACTGAAAACAGTCAGTCATTTTGGCTTCTAAACAATCTACTATCCCCAGTCGGCCCTGTCAGCACCGCTCTTCTCTCCTTCCTCCAACCTCTACTTTCTACCTGTTGAAAAAGTTAATCTTAAAAGTTTTTATATTTTGACAAAGGAAAGTGTCAGAACCAGGTGTGCAATTAAGTTCCCTTCTATCTTCACATGTCAAAAGTCTTTACTGAATGTTGGCAGATTGAAGGAAAAGAAAAAACTTTTTTATTATACATGAAAACCTGTAAAAGGCAGTAACCTACTTTTTTCAAGGGGATTTCTAGGCAAAGTGGTGTCTCAGAGCCTCCACTACCAATAAAACATCACCTGGGGTAGTGACAAGGAGAGGGGCTGACAGTTATTTGCTGAGTTGGACTGTGACTTTGAAAAGCAAAGAAAGATAGTTATGCTGTCTTAGGGGCCACAGATATAATAAAAGAAAGCCCTGGTCACTCCTGCAAGGGAGGCACCTAATGATTTGTGATAGATGGTCAGATGTTTCAGTATATGATCAGGAAAAGATAAAAAATTCTGTACTGGATGAGAGCAAGAGCCCATCTAGTCCATGATCCTATCCCCAGCAGTGGCCAAAGCAAATGCCTTGTGATGAGTACAAGAGTGGGACAAATGTGTGTGCCCATGGATCTGATTGATATATTCCAAGTGTGGCAGAGCTACGAGGCACCCAAAGACCAGATATCAGAGAGGTGCTCAGCAGGTCCTGTGCATCTGGTCTCAGAGCTACTTTTCAGAAAAGTAGCAAATTGAGCTCATAATGTCATGTCTCAGATAGTGATTATCTTGTACTGGCTTTAAGCAATCCCACAATAAAATTATTATTCACACTGTTCTGTTTTGGGCTGTGTAAATGTGTATGTATCTGTCCCTCTGTCTCATGTGGAAGGCCTTGTGCTGCGATACGCTGTGATGTTTCCCGTAGGACAGCGTGCCTCGCCATCAAGTGGAATTATTGATGTGGCCTTCAGCAGTTCTGCATCTGTCCTAGCTGCAACCTGATCAACTTCTGTCCCCTGTTGTAAAGCCATTCAGGGTCTCCCACACCTTTGCAAGGTGAACCAGCCTGTGCTTAGAGACACTCTAAAACCAGGTATTAGGTTTTTTTTGGGGGTTGGTTTGTTTGTTTGTTTGTTTCTGTGTGGTTTGCATAGACATGTCCTGAAGCCTTTCTAAAGAGTCTAGGGTTAACATGCCAATATCAGCACCCTTTGGCCAGAACTATGACAATTCAGTCTTTTTTCTTGAACCATCTTGCTCTTGAGTGCCCAGACAATCATCTGCTCAGTCAAAGGAGGTGAGTGCAGAACAAGAGACTCATAGGAGACTGGCTTCTCCTGTTGTTTACCCCTTTCTAATCCTTTCAACTCTTAAGCAAAGCTGGTTTCACTCCCATCCCACCCTTGCTGTCACTTGTGTGCAGTGCTGCATACTGGCTACACAGCCCAATCATCTCTTCTTCCCATGATAATTGTTAGCCAAAGCTCTGATTCTTCATTGTCTAGACTATTAGGTTGTTAAACAGGCCATGGGCACCATCTCGTTCCAACAACTAGTACTGTCCTAGGCAGTTCCTGAATTAGAAAGACCATTTCAGAAAGGTAATTTTGGAAGATCAGGTAGTTTAACACAATGAATATGGTTTGTTCCATGATAGAAAATAGTCCTGATTTCATTCACTGTACTACTATCAACATAGCCTCAGACCAGGTAGGGCTGAGCAGGTCAATGAAGAGAGTTTTACCTTAAGCTCATTGACCTCCATGTGTTAGAGAGCTATTGGCATCTGAAGTAGCAGTATTTAGCCTTTACTAAAGGCCATGTGCCACACTTTTGTGCATGGCAGCTGAACTACTTCCATTCAGGGTGGGTGGATTTCTTGATTACAAGGTATAGATGCCCTCAACAACACTGGGAGTTCCTACTGGACGCTGGAGACTTCTGCATTGTAGACATTAAGGGCTCTATTTAGTTACCCACATATACATATGTGGTACCCAAGACATCCATAATAACTGGCAGATACAACACAGTAACAAAAAAAGACCTGTGTGCTTCTGGAGCAGCAGCTGGTAACCACTCTGGATAAGCCAGTTCATTTCAAATGGCAGCAGATGCCTACATTTGGGCAACTGAATCAAGCCAGTGAAGTTGGATGTCTGAATCCAGAATGTAATTTCACCTATATACTAGGAATTATGCAAATAATTTTGTTCTTTCCCCTTATTTTTCCTCAAGACCCCACACGTGGAAGATCTCACCAGCTCTGCCAAGGCACACTGCTATGGACTTCTGCCTCTGCTGCAGAGCGGACAGTGGCAAAACACACAGGCAGTGGCATTCCAGTTCTTTCCATAGGCAAAGCTTGCCATGAGTGACTTTACTACCATGGAATTTCAGTGTTGTTTTTGGTGGCAGCATAACAATCCGCCGCTTTTTCCGGTGTCATAACTGGCATGAGGCAGGGCAGTTGAGAAATTACTGAAATTACAAACCTAGAGCTTGTATATGCCTAGTGAATAATTGAAACTCCTGACAAATGACTAGACTACCTGCTATCACACACATGGAAGCATGGCTGGGAAATACCATACTAATACTACGATGCCATGGACCGGTGTCTCCTGTAGTACCTGGACAGCACTCGTCTGTGAATCACTGTTCTCCTTCCAGGCAGGAGAGGGCAGTAGTAGCACACACATTGACCCATCTGTCCCTGTTAAAGCACTCTGACTGCACTAGGGTATGGCCTATCTTTGTATTATCAGCGGACCTCCCTGATCAATTTACTGGTGTTTCTAACTGATGGAAGGGGAAGAAAAGTAATTTTGTTCCTTACAAGTGCAGGATAACAGCCTACAAGCCCAAAGTTCATGGGGGTTAGGAGTAATGCATGTCCGCGATTCCCCATCGCAGTAGTAAATGAGGATGAGAAAGTAGGTATGGAGCGATGAGAAAGGGTAGCGAGACCCTTATGTGTCCTTCAGTGGAACAGCCTTTGGAGGTAGGACATAACAGTTATTCACTGATTATTACAACCCATGGTAATAAGATCTCTCACTAGAGCAAGAAAAGAAGGGGGAAAATTTGTATCACTATAATTGAGTTATAATATGTAATAGATGGGGCAAATCCTCCAGCTGAGGCAGCTTGCAGTCTTAACACTTGTTCAGACTGTGCTGCCCAGCACTACAATCAGCCCTTACATAGTTAGGGGGGAAGATTGTTAATGGGCTATACAGCAACAGGGAGACACAACTTGCAGAGAGGAACTGCTTCTTGCCAGCTGGTTTATTCTCACACCTCTGAAACCCCTTGGACCCTTAAAACAAATGTGGATATAGGTAAGAATAAGATCATATCCTACTTATGTTATTCCTTTTAATCTACAGGGGACTTAAGATCATGATGTATGAGGTGTCTCACCACCTTCACAACCAGCAAATGCTCCCTGAGCCACATGTGCTCTGCGGATCACCCCAGGGAAGGCTCACAGGCTATATTCATGGGATTCACAAGCCTGAGATGTTTCAATGCATGTCACCTCTGGGTCACCTTCAGAGCAAAAAGCTCTGGACAGAAGAGGAACGCCAAGGCCAGGAATCCTGTTCCCCACAAATAGACAAAGCAGAAGGACATTGGGATACGAAGGACAATCCTGTTGCTGGTCAGCCTTCTCCCCTACTACAGGGTGATTCCTCTCCGTTGGATATATCCCAGCCCGGTTGATTTCCAAACACTTCCAGCACTGGCATGGTGGTTTGAGAGGTCGGGTTTCTGGCTTCAGCTCTCCTGCAGCCTCACTGTGTAACATTGCAGTAAGCACAGGAAGAGCATGAATATGCTCAAGGCTACCCCATGCAGGCATACCGCACACCTAGCATAGGTCTCTGCTGTTCCATCTAGACTATTTATTCCTGTTTCCCATAGCTCATGGAGGCTAATTCCTCCCTCATCAAGGCTAATTAACCTAGAAGAAATGTTATCCTGATATGATGTTACTGCTCCAGGGAGGCGAGTGGCTTGTTTAGAGCAAAGTCAGGTGTCTCTATGTGTCTTTAATAGCTTCAGCAAAGCTCCCCCGCTGGTGTACATTATTCCAGTGTCTTTGACTTCAGGGAAACTCTTGCAATTTCCATCCAGAGAGGATCTCTCCCTCTGCAAACCAGCTTTCCCTCAGCAGACTAATGATAATTATCTCACAGTAACTAGTACTTTGGTAGAAGCTTAGATCTCCTGCTCACATGCAAAGAGGAGACAAAACTAGTCTATGTCCTATAGATCTTACCATGTCATAATATCCCCTCCTCTCATCTAAACCAAAGCATCTGAGCGGATGTACGTGCCCCCTTAACTGCAGGCAATGAGAGCACAGCCACTAAAAACCTCACTACAGTAAATAAAGTTCCTCTTATAGCATCTCTAAAGAGGATTGCTCTCACTTGCTGTCAGTGAGTACTGTTGTGATTGCAGTCACCGCAATCCCAGCTCCGTACTCCCACTCCTCCCTCCCTCAGCCCCCAGATCCAAAATGGAGAAGTGACAGACAGATTTCTTTTTTAGTTTCCCCTCCCTTCTTACTTTGTCGCTAGGATCATCTTTTTCCTCGCTGTCTGCTCTTTCTGTTCCATGTGCTGTCTGGCAATGTGCTCTCCTACCGCCTTGGCAGGGAACTCTGTTTCACAGGTGTAGCCGAAATCTCTGGCCAAATGTAATGCTTCCCCTGTGGGCAAACAAAATGGGTCAGTTAGGTTTTAGGGTTATTATTATTAATTATTATGCTTACAGAATTTCTTCTACTCTTAAAAAAATAATAATACAATAACAAATCACTTCTGTAGACATTCATTCCCAATCTTGGTTACAGATTTCAGCCCATTTGGCCTGCTCATGCTTAGTCATCAGATGAACAGACCCCAAAGCAAAGCACAAGAAACAATCCTGTTTCCAAAAAGATTGCAATCAAAAGTGACCAGACAAAACAAAAAGGGATGACAATGAGGATCACAGTTACTGTTTTATAGGTGGGTATATGAAGGCAAAGGGAGTACGTGGCTTGACTAGGCTTTGTGAGAAGTTTGTGACAGAGGCAGGTACTGAGCACATCTCTACCTCGCTACAGGGACTGGACACCACAACCCAACTCCATGCTGGCTGCCAAATACCTCTGGAAGAACCTGTCCCTCTCCGCTAGCTTAGAGAACCCAGGAATTTATTTTAGGGTTTACTGAACACTGGTCTGCGTGCTGTGACTCTGACAACCTTGGTGTGGGATTTATCTGATCAAACACAGCTGCCTGGAGTGTGAACATCTGTGCCTAAGTTAGTCTTTCCCTGGTGGGAAATAGGCACTTCCAGATGACATGTGCTCTCATCTCATCATAGAAGGTAGAAATAGGTCAGCTACCAAAAGTGTATGTTGAAACACATCTGTGTGAGTGACTGAGAGATGTGCTCCAGAATAGTTTTGGGGTTAGGGTGTTGTGGGGTTTTATTTTATTTTTCGTTTTTTTCAGAATTGTGTGTTTGATTGCCATCATGAGAGGTGGCATTGGACCCTGGCTGTTTGGAGACCAGGCTGATGCTCCAAGTGAACAGTTAGGCGGGATGCAGGGCCTGTAACACTTTGAGAACATGTGCAGTGGAATTCCTCTGATTAAATGTCAATATTGACATCTGACCTAATACTTTCAAGTCAATGGAGATAAGCTAGCACTTGAAGCATGTATCATACTAAAGTTGAAGGCAAAAGTGGATCAGAGGAATTATAGAAAAGTCTGGGTTAGAAGGCAATTCAGATCACCTTCTCTTGAAAGCATGGCCTTAGATTAGCTTATTCATGGACTTTTCAAGCCTCGTCTTGAATATTTCCAACCACAGAGATTCCATAGCTTTTCTGAGCAACCTAATCAAATGTTTAATTATTAATTTAATTTAACTGTTAATCACTCAGAAGTGCTGATTTCTCCCTATTGACTACAGTGCGACATGAGAGAATAGGTACAACTATGATAAAGATGAGGAGATGAGTCCCATCCCCAGCAAGACAGAGTCTGCTCTGCACAGACCTGGCCAAGCCAAGGAAGATGAAAACTTCCATGGGAGCAGTGGTCCTGTGCCACGGAGAGCATGAGGCATAAGGAGCCACATGCGCTGACCTCTAGTCCAGATTTGGTTCTCCACCTTTTCACAGCTTTTTATCTCCCCTTCTACCATAGGAGTTTTTACCAGAAAAATACCTTTTGTTTCTACAAGCAAATAATTTGTTGTCTGTTTATCTGACCTAATTGGATTCAGGTACCAGTAAAATACATGCACTACTCCCAGGGAATTTGTTTGCTGACACCAGTCAACAACAACCTTCAGAGCTGTAACCAATTTTACATGCAAAAATTGAAGATTATACTCAAAATCATCTGCACTATTTGTAATTTTTAAACATGATTTCCAGCATGCCTAAAAAGATTAAGAAGTTAACAGGCAACCACTATGTCTGAGTTGAAAGGAGAAATGGTTTCCACTTAGTTTACAGCTTCTGGTAAAGTAAAATAATCTTCAGTGAATATAAATGGATTTTAGTGGCATGTTAACAGTGAGTCAGAATGAAGAGGCATATAGCTGAATGCCAGTTTTGCGTTTAAAATGTCTATCCCAGACTTCTTCATGGATGAGAAAGGGTACAAATTTAAACCATAGCTGCTAAATTTCTGTAGAGTTGCTTCAAAATTTCTATTTCAGCTACGCTTTTACTCTTCTTTATTTAAAGACTTAAAGAGTAAGGCAACTGCAGAAGAGTACCAGGTTTTGCTTTTCAACCAAACTCCATTAAAACACTTGATATGTTTGTTTTCATGCCAGCATGGAAAGAAGATAAAAGTCAAACCCATTGAAGCTGTCATCGGGTGGAATTACCATTCTCCAGACAGCTCTATCCTGGTCCCAGTCAGACCCAAATAACAATAAAAGGAATGTAGTAAGCAAAGAATTTAAACATTTAGCCATTGGAAAAGCCTCGGTTTCCTCAAGAGAGCAGAACTTTATGTGATGAAATATAGGCATTTATTTAATAGGGTCAATAACAAACTGAAATGTGTATGTTTTCACTTAATGTCAAAAAAAGAGAATGAAAATATGAATTGTCGTTCAAACTTATCTTTATAAAGATAGTGTACATTATTTACTAGAGCTGAGAAAATTATGCTAAACTGCTTTCATGATCTGAGAAAATTACACAAAAGTATAAAACTTGTCCATTTAACCTGGAGCCATGACTGTGATTAAATGCTAATGATATATGAAGAGATAAAATCATGAGCATAAAGAAACAAAATTGCTTATCTGCTTGTGGATATAGATAGGCAAAAATGTAGATACAAATGTACTTGTGTTTTGTGAAACAATAAATTTTAAAATGTTTTAAATATTTTTTAAAAATATATTTTTACTGGAAATGGAAAGCTGAAGCATACTATGGATGCACATTAGAACTATGCATATTTATTCATATAAGCACGCACTTCCATATGAGATAAGTAGGCATTCTAAATTACAACATCAAAATCTAAAAAAAAATACAAATCTGGACATGAAAACACTCTGCAGAACATGATTTCTCATATCTCACTGTTGAGCAAAGAAGTCATTTTGAACCTGGGCCAAATGACAGTTTGGTATTTAGAAGCTGATTGTGATATACTTCTATACATATTAACTTTTGTTAGTCTCAGTGAATAGAGGTCCCTTGTGTTACTGTACAGTAGGAAATAAGCGTGCTTGTTTCGGGAAAGTAGTTTGCACAAAATGTCATAAAAGATGTTTTTTCTTTTTCTACGTCATGATTTAGAAAAAAAGATGTTCTTTCTTTTTCTACATCATAATTTAGACAAACATTTATTCTAGGGGAGAATGTGGAAATGTTGGTAATGTGGATGAAGTGACCTCTTTTCTTTTACCTTAGATTTGCCACCTTCTGCCTAGTTATAATTTACATCAGGGAGAAACCTCTAAAATCCCTGGCTTTTATAGCCCAGTGCCTTGTTTCAATCTAAATTCAAATTTCCCTACGTGCAATACCCCGTGCTCTTTCCTTCTGCTCAGACAAAGAATGGGTGTTGGGGATCGTTGACTCTCTCAAATCCAGCACAAGGCTTTGCAGCTATAGGCAGCGCTGCCTTTCTTACATAATTTGACAATTGACCAGAGAGCTTTGCATGATGGAAAAGGACAGTTGCTGAACCTGAATTGGCAGAGACAGCTCTGGAAAGCCTCAGTGGAGAGACCAGTCACGTACCTTGACAGGTTTCTGTGGGCAGGTGCAAGGAGCAGCGTGCGCGTCTCCTGGGTTTAGCAAGAGTGAGAGCTGCTCCTATGCAGAGTGAAGGCAGAAGCTGTGTCCCAGGAGAGGGACACTCAGCATCTGAACCTCCTACTCTCTCCTCGGCTTTGCCTCCTCCGGATGCTCTACCCAGCAGAAATGCTATCCAGGGGGAGGAGGGCAGGCGGGGGGGTGGCAGGGTGAAAGGAAAGTTTTTTCTATTTGTGGGGTGAGAAGGGAGGAGGAACAAGGGGAATGATATTTAAACAAAGGCTGGTGGGGGAGAAGTGTGGCAGTTGATAGCAGGGTGGAAAAAGTAACTGCTGACCTATTTTTCTCAAGAGTTTTTGTCCTCAAATGATGAATGCTGTCAATTCCGTGTGTGGGAAATTTAGTGTCTTAATTAGGTTTGACAGGAAAAAAAAAGTCTAGATTTTTTGTAAGTGCCTTTTCTGGTTATTGTAAAAATCTGGTGGTTTAAAAATCATTCATGCATTGCTTTTACCTGCATCTGCAATCACATTTATGCTACGTCTCTGCCATATAAGTGACCTGTCCAAACTGAAGGGGACATCTCCCCTCTTCTCACACCCTTTCTTGCTCCCACCGGGGAGGCTTATGACTGCTTTCAGCCAGCAGTAAGTCTTAGCGTTGGCAATGGTAGTATTTAATGGAGGAGCCTTTATTGTATTAGCTAAGATGTAGGAATTTTCCTTCTAGAACTGGTAAGAAAAATGACCTTTCCCTTCATCTAGTCTAGGCACTAGAGGGCATCCCTCACCTACAGGTTGCACAAAGCTATGTCCCATACTGCTGGGGAGAGCCTTGCAATGCTGACTTCGTTCTCCCAGTCTGTCTTCCCATCCATTGTGCTGATTTATGTGGATGACAACGGAAAGAATAGAACGGATCTGTCAAACAGTTCCTACTTTGGGCCCCAGAAGTCCCTACCAAAGACACTAAAGATGCACCCTGACCAAAACAAGAATAACAGTAAACAACTAGCAGCCATGTTGAACCCCCAAAGACGTAAGTTTGCAGAAAACAAGGGGCCACAAGATAATTTTCATAAAGTCTGGATCTTCACATGATCACCACAGCCTAGAAATTCACTGCATTTCCTCTGTTGAACTGAGCAGTACTCCCCAAAACTCAATGATTTTAGTCTATTTTAGAGGAAGAGAAGTCTCAGTCTTGCCAGAGACTTTTGAGACAGCTTTGGCCAATATACTTAATCAAGAGACAACTAATTTTGCCTTTTCTTACCTCAAACAGGTATTCAAGAGGTTGAGCACATTCCTACCTTACATAGATATTAAAGGCCTTGATACATTGAAGACTGTGAGGATCTTTGGTAGTAATAAACTTAGAACCATCTAAAGTACTCAAGAGTGACACAATCCTGGGTCATTATGAGAAGCCCACACAGTGCACTTGATATTTAGGGATTTAATACGACTAACGAATCATGATGTCAATTTGTGTATTGAAATTACACCGAAAAAGCCAGTGCTGTTTTCCTCCTGTTTTCTTCTCTGAAACCTGGAACAAGCCTGTGTCTTTCCATTTCTGCCTCCTCCAGGAGCAGGAGCCTTTGAGGGACAGGTTTCCTTGCAGAAACCATGCCACAAGTTAGTACCCCTTGGAAGTAATAGCTGCATCTACAAAGGCAGGACAGCTTATATCACAAAGAATTTAATGAGGACTGCCAAGTTTGACTGAGGATTGGTCGCAAAGACAGAAAATGAGCTGCATTTTGTTTTCTGTTGGAATGTTAACGCACATGGTGGTATCTTTCCCAAAAATTCCAGGAGACAAAATTCATGATTAGCATGTCTAGGCAAACAGGTCTGTGTCAAAGTGAGCTCAGCCTCTTCAGTATATTTCTTTAGAACTCACAGTAAGGCAGTCAAAGAACAAAAACAATACCATAGGCTTGATAATAGGTTTGCTATTGGTTTTGAGTAAAGGGCAGGGAAGCAAGCAGAGCTCCATCCCTGGGAAAAAAGGTAATCTAATTCTGACTTACAGTAAAAGTACAGTACCATCAATCCCAGGCCAACAGTTGAAAGAGGGCTTCCTCTCAAACTTTTCTAATGAATAAGTAGCTGGCCACATTGCTCTCTTTATTCTTCCCTGCTAAGACCCAAAATGCATGGACAGTGAGGGTAGGGACAGCCCTTGCTCCTCTAAACTGGGGGAGAAAAATCCCTTTTCTAAGACTGTAACTCCATTATGGCTTTCTCTTTATTACAAGCAGGTGTGATATAGACACACCTGTATTTCAGAGCAGCCCCATTGTAGTTCTGTGTGCTCAACGGCCCCTGAGAAGCTTAATCTCTCCTCTTAGATGCTGGAAATCCTCCACTGTTGCAGATTCAGCGCTATTTCTGCCTTGTGGAGTCTCCATCCTTTGAGATCATAAAATCCTCCGTAGGTGAGGTCCTGAGCAATCTCTAATTGACCCTGCTTTTAGCAGGAGGATTGGACTAGAAGATCACCAGAGGTCCCTTCCAGCCTCAACCTCTCTGTAATACTGTGATTCTGTGGTAATATGTGCTGAGACCTCAGCATACTTGCCTAGATCTGTATGGAACTTTCAGGTTATGATCCTAGAAGGTGTTGACCTTTAGGATGAGCAGAGTGCTCTCAACATCAAGGAGGAGGGATCTGAAATTCCCAGAGCTGCTACTCACAGCCAGACAACAAACCAAGCACTTAGTGGATTCACCCAGAATAGAAGAGATTCAGGTAGAGTTTCTTCCCTTTGCCTGAGGGGTTTGAACCTGCATCTCCCAGCTGAAGGTTTGAAGAGCCTGGCAGTATTTGGCGAATGATATTTAAACAACAAATAAAGGCCAAGAAACTATCTCCTGGGCCTGTCTAGAGTTTATCTGAAAACAGGTTTCATTCATTTATCTGTGGGGGGAAAAGGCTTGTCTAAATATTATGCCTTCTCATAGGAGAAAAAAAAAATCATCACATTTTTGGATCAGCTCCAGGAAATTCACAAGTTTTTTAGAAAAAAGGAGGATAAACAAACCTACTTGTAGAGTTGATATAAGACATTCATCTCTCTCACTTGGATCATCGATTTGTAAGTCAGATCCCAGCACAAAAAGCACAGATCAATGCTGAGGAATCTGCAGGACCAAACTGCTTGCTGGGAGCCAAGACGTCTCAGAGTGAACTTCCATTTTGCCACTCGTTCTGCCTGTGGCTTTAGGCAAGTCAGTTCTCCTCTTTGTACAAAATACAGATTATGATATTTAACACTGTGCCTGAAAAGTGTTGCATACAAGGAAACATTTTAATTATGTTTATATTATATTGCAATATTATAAACCCTACCTTCTACTAAGGAAGTCAAGAGTGTGACATTTGCTGCTTTTCTTCTTCCTGCAGGCAAATTCAGTCCCAGTCTGTCTAATTTTTCTCGCAAGCAGCGTCCTCCATTCTTGGATTTTGCTCTATCATGAGAGAACAGTAGGAGAGAGAAACTTGTCTTTATTCTGCACTTTTTTTCCCATGTTAATATAAGTCTAGAAATTGTACACACCTTATTGACAAATGCCTGCCCTAATGCCATCAATGGAAAATCTTTCAGAGCTTAATGTCCTGCTCACACTGTATGAGTCTTTCAAGTTGGTCCTTTGACAGAGTTAGACATTTTAATGCCTGTCACAACATCATCAGTTCGTCAGACAGCTTTCCACCTAGTGGAACCCATGGTCCTGATTTGGGCACAGAGCCTGGGATCGCAATGACTGAATATAAATATTGACAGTGCAGTTGCTTGTATCTGATTTAGCCACCCCAGGCACCAAAGGCAACTGAGAGAGAAACATGCACTTCTAGAATGATATTAAAGAGATATCTAGAATGAGGGGACTTTACCCATCTCTCACCTGACTACAAAAGGAAGCCAGATCGCTACTCAAATGTTGATGCCTATGTGGAACCCAGCTCTAGCTGTCCCTCTAGAATTTATGTAGAGACCTGGGTACTTACAAAGCCCAGTACTTACAAGGAAGAAGGATAAGGCAATAGGAAATGCTGAAGCTAAAATCCCAGCCATCATTGGTTATCTGTGCACATATCCCAAATATCTACATCACTTTGTTCCCACAAAATGGTTCCTGGTGCACCCCACACCCGCTTTTCTGCAGTACCTCAGCGTTTGAAGCATTTGAGACATTTCCACTTATGCAAGAGACATAGGTTCAATTTCTTCCTCAGCCTGAGGGAATTTTAACCTGTGTCTTTTAGATGAATGCAGCAGCCAGCTGGCAGCGAATAACTAATGTTGAAATGCTTAAACATTGAATAGAGCAGTGACTGGAACCGAGATCTCTCCCATGCCAAATGAATGACCTGGTCATTAGATAATAGAGTGATCAGTACAGTTACACCTTCACTTTTGTCCAACAGATATTTAATTAGCCCCAAATGAGACTGAGGGACCCTCAGCTTAGAATAACCAATCAATGAGTATTAAGCATGCCTGACTAGATGTTTTGAGGTGCAGGATCGTGTTCCTTCAGGCAGAGGAAGGAACCAAAGTTGGAACACCACCATTTGGATGGTCATTTTTATGCACTAAGAGATACCACATTTTTGACCATGTTGTATGTCAGGAAATGTCTTCTGAATACTTAATTCTGAAAAAACACTACCTGGGGAAATACCTAGATGGTGACTGCTGACAGGATGCAAAACAAACCTTGCCAGGTTTCAGGCAAACCATGAATGAGGTTTGGTTTTCCTACATCTCTGCTGGTCATCTACAAAGTGTTTGAGTCTCTTCTCTAGCTGTGACACCTACAGGTATAACTTGTCCAAATCCATTCATTTACATTCTCTGCCTTATAAAACAGAATTAGCCCATCCAAACTGCTGTCTGGGAGTAGTCCCTGGCTTTTGCTAACTCCTGAACCATGCCCAGGGTTGATGTGGAAGAGTGATGCTTGAACTGGGTCAAAAACTTATGGGGATCATTCTGGCACTTTAACAGAAGAGAGAAATAAGCCCCCATGTTCAGGTTGATGCCCTTGCATTCTTAATAGCTTGCATTGGTATTGATGAAGTCTAGGGTATGAGTATTTAAAGTGAATATTTCTGTGACTATTAGCTGAAGACCTCTCCAGGTTGAAGCAATAATAGAGGAAAATTTTTGTGGATGTAGATTTTGGATTTCAGTGCCTACAGAGGCACTTAAATAGGGCTCATGCCCCTGAAACAATTTTACAGTCTATAGTGCTTACTCTGCAAGATGGCTAGAGACAGCTCTTGGACTACTACACATCTTAGAATATTTCACATTGGTTAAAATGACTTTCCGTATAACTACAGGGATCAGTGTGGCCTTCAGTGACAGCAGTGAAATAGCCTATGACTTTCCAGCTAGTTTTGATCAAAGGGCATTCAAGTAGCTTATGCCATCTAAGTTGACGCCTCGGGGACATTGCGACTTACATATGCCTGGCTGAATTACAGTTGCCTCCTTGTTTTCCACTTGCAATGTGAGACACAATCTGCCACTTTCCTCCTCTCTGCTACTGCTCTCTGCAGGTGTCGACTCTGGTCAGTGAAGGGTCAGAGGCAAAATTTTACCTAATTACTTGCTTCATCTCCAGTATGACACAATAAGAAAAATAAACCCAGTGTATTCTGTTTTATCTGTACTCAAAAGACATGCAAAGGAGAAAGGAAGAAAAAGGTATCCCTACACCTCCATGGTTTTTGTTGAGTGAGGGCTGTAACTACATTTGGTGAAACAATTTACTTTGAAATAGTTTCTCAACAAGAAGTCAGATTTGTAGCTCTGGTGAAAGTTCCACACACTGAATGTCTTTTTTCTTTTTCATTCATAACAAGGCAAAGCAACACCTATCCATCTCTGATGAGTAACTGAAGTGAGTGGGTAAAAAAGAAAAAATTAGATCACTGAACAATGTAAACTTTCTGTGAAAAACATCAACACAATCTTCATTTTTCTCATGTATCAAAACTCTCCCTAGAAACAGTGTTCACTCCCAATCCACCTCCTTCTGGTTTCCCAATCTGTGACCACCTATCCACGTGGGGAAGGAGAACAAAACCTATTTGCAGAAAATAAAATTACAGAAATTACAGCACTGCCTAGGACTTGTTATTCTCACCTTCAACTTACCTTCTCAAAATACCTCCTAAGAGGGAAGCATTGAGGCATTCTGGTGGTGAAAGGCGCCTCTTCACCTCTGCGATGGTCACTTTGTACTTGGAAGTGGAGCTGAGGAGAGATAAGCGACCAGGAACAGAGCAGAACAGGTCAGTGGGGTTAACAACGCAGGTGCCACCTACAAAAAAAAAAAATAAAAAAAATGTCAGAGTGGGGGAAACCTCATATTCCATGTTTTGAAAAGTCAGTCATGAAGAGCAATTCTGTTGTTTATTTGTGGTTGTTTCTATTGGTTTTGTTTGGGGCTTCGGAGTAATTGGGGGGGGGTGCTTTTGGTTTTGTTGCTTTGAGAAAGATGAACGGACTGAGATTTCAGTCTGGGAATAGTGAACTATTAGATATTACAAGCTTTACAGTCAAATTACATCATTATGGCTGCCTCATTTGATTTTATGCTCAGTAAAAATTACATATTGTCAGCCTTTTGAGTCTTGTATCTAAAATGATTAACAACCTAAGACTGAACCAGATTCAGGTATCAGTCAGGATTTTAAAAACTACAGTTGGTGAAAAGCTTAGGACACTGGTTGTAATGAGAAATGTTCATTTTAACTCTCATAGCAGCGTTTAGGATAACAAAGATGGAACAGCACTATAGGTTTTGCAATGATTTGCAGCCAGAATGGCTTTCCACGCCTTTGAACTCTCATATACTCCTTCTAAAGTTAGGTCAAATCCTCAGCTGATGTTAATGATTGAAATCTATTGAGCTACATCAGTTTATCTCAGGTTAGTTCTGGAATTGTTTATTTCTTGAAACTGGCAATTACTTGGCCTGGGTCTAAAACTGCTGAATGATCACCAAATCTTTCAATGAAGACTGTGATCAATAACTCCTCAGGCAAAATCAAGCTTTTAACTTTAAGTTAATATGTGAGAGAGCAAGAGAGAAAACTTTCTCTGCAGCGGATCCAAGAGGATAGTACAAAGTCCCAGGATAAAAAAAAATCTTAAGGACTAACACATATTTTATCACCAAGTGCAAAACACTTTTCTTTGACCTGCCTTCTCCAACCTAACTACAATAAAAAATTCTGTGGAAGAAATAAATCTTACCACTGCATGCGCAAGTCTTCCCTGGGGGAAAGATGAGAAAAAAGAATGAGCTGCATATGACAGTGATATAAAATATCATATAATTCAGTGCACTACTAGAAGGAGTTCAGATGGCTTCTGTGAGGACAATGATATAAAGACCTTCTTACAGCAGAATGAATCTGTGCTCATCATTCATGTTTAAAGGAAAGATACTGTATTTTTTAAACTACCATGATAATTTCTTCTTTCCTGTGAACACCCTAATCTTTTTGTACTGCAAGAGCTCACTTATTATGCTTGAAAATTTTAGTTTGTAATCTAAATTATGTGAAGTGAAAAGGATATGATAGAATAGGATATGATAGAATAGAATAGAATAGAACAGAATAAAAAATAGCTCACTGTAGACAAGATCCTAACTCCTTTACTTTATCTTCTTCCACATGTAATCCCCATTAAAATTAAGATGACTATGTATGTTCCAGTTTTAGCAGAGACAGAAGAATATAACCGAAGGATGAAACTTCATTAAAGGCAGATTATTGCTTGTTTACATAAGGCAAACAGAATTTCTTTCCAAATATTTCAGCTCTTGAAGGTATATTTAAACATTTGTGCTGACAGCAAAACCAGAAAAGAACATCTCTTGGTATAAATCCCAGATGGGTGAGATCCTGACTCAGTACAGCAAGATATTTTATGACTTTTCTAATTATGCTACAAGATAGATATTAGTGTCCACTTCTCAGACAGAATGTAGAGCCAAATCATATTTCACCAAACATACAGACACACCAAGGGCACTTATGCACATTTTTGCACCGCTCAGAGCTACAGTTCATGAGCTTATATGCTCAAATGCAGAAATGTGATGCCACGTGCCTGGAATGTTTCTGGTTTTTTTGTTGTTTTGGTGTTTGGGTTTGTTTTGGTTATTTTTTTTTCATATCTGAGGCAGGGCTGCACAGAAATCTATAAATATTTTCAATCAACATTTTCAGACTTCTGGTCTGTCAGGTACATTTGTGAAGAGTGTTAACACCGAGTAGATTTGTTTGTTTGGCGTCTCCTGCCACACAATACATATACACACGTGTACATACATACGTGTCAAGAAAACAGTAGCAATGTGTACATATTTATTTACTTCAATAAGTCTGTAAATTTTATAATGAGTGAGACTTACTGAAGTCAGTGTCATATTAAAATTTATCTTCTTGCCAGGTTAAGCCAGTATGTGCACCATTTATGCCAGATAAATAATTGTTCCTTTAATCCAAAAAACTGTTACCCTGCAGCTGCTCCTACCCTAAACCAGAATTTACTGGAACACTTCTCATTACTATTTAGAAGAAGGTTGTTTACAGTCTAGAATATTTAAAAATATCATGCCTATGCAATATGATCTTAAACAAAGCAATTCCAGGTAGGCCAGATATGTGTTAAAAGTAAAAGAAAACAACAAATCTAAGTCATTTGCTCTCCAGTAACACGGAGAACAGGTTGCAAATTACAAGAAGGTAAAAGCTATTGCATATAATTATTTCACGGTATTAATTATTCATTGACACAGCAACAGAGAGCGATGTGGTGCTTTCTAGACGAAGCTATGTCTTTGTCACAAACTGTGTGCAGTTTTGAAGGCACAGACCTCCTACCCCAAACACCACCTTGGAGAGAAGATGAATGGAGTCCTGGCCTTTACATCAGGTGGTAAACAGAAAAAGGCATGACAGTAAACAAAGGGAGGGTTGCCAGAAAAAGAAAGGAAAGGAGAAGTGCAACCACACTGCAAGATGAAGGAGATGAAGGATTATGTTTCTTGCCAAACACACACACTTTAGTGTATTCCTTCCCCCATATGCTGATCATGCATTAGAGTGGACAAATGGTTTTGTGAAGAAGTGCAGCTCAATGGGGAGAAGACAAGGTATGTTTTAAGTCACACTAAACAGCAGCGGCAACAACTGGCTTTTCTTTCCCATCAACCCAATGCCACTGTAGGTGCTGTTGGAAAAGTCAGTCCTTGTTCAATGGTTGAGCTGGTCTTATCGTAACAGGGTACTTGAGAGGTGGGATACTAACAGACACCAGATGAAGAAGCAGAAGAAAATGCCCTCAAAAATAGAATGGAAATAATGCCTTTTGTAAGTCTAGCAGTTCAGCCTGGAGACCCTATTTATCTTAACAGCTTTTTCTTGCTTTAGAAATCCTCACAAACTAGCTTCTGGTGCCAGGATAGGTAAGACCCCATCAGCTCATCAGATGAAGAGCTCCACACATAGCCACAGCAAAGCGATGTGCCCACCAGCATGCATAAAAGGGAAAACTGTGGCCATTGCTCCCTGACTAGTTACCCACACCCTTGGTCCTACTGCAAGACTAGGAAAAAGAATAGGAGAGCAGGAAGAAGGTGAGATAACTGGTAGGATCATCCAGCAGATTGCCTCAGCAATTTCGTGCTCCGAGTACCATGTGAAATAGGCCCGTGAATGTTAAAAAACCCCCTCTTTTTAGGATAACTGTTTATTCCCACAGGGAAGTGATTACATCGTCTGGTCTGACATCATCTGTTTCCATAAGATACTGTGTTAGAGATGACTGTACATGGTGATAGTTGTGCTCTTACAGCCATGGAGGTCTAAAGACACAAGC
Source organism: Elanus axillaris (assembly GCA_026212715.1). Taxonomy (NCBI): domain Eukaryota; kingdom Metazoa; phylum Chordata; class Aves; order Accipitriformes; family Accipitridae; genus Elanus; species Elanus axillaris. The sequence goes on along the minus strand of JANZLQ010000017.1, from coordinate 25,278,971 downwards.
AAGACAAAATTTAGACGAAGGAGGAATATCTTTTATATTGCAACTCATAGACTGGGGGGGGGTGGAAGAAAGAAGGGAAGCTTTCAGGCACACAAACCCTCTTCAGGGCTTCTCTCTTTTCCAACTCTATTCAAATACTTCTTCTTTCTTCATGACAAAGTTTTACGCTCTGATCTGTCACCGTCATGTTGATTTCAACAAATATGATTGTTTGAGAGGAAAAAAGATGGGTGGAAAAGAGATAGGATTTGTACAGCAGGTCACATTTGGGCGAAAGACCTGGGCCCCGGTACTGCTGTATACTGAATCATTTCAGCTACCAAATCACCTCAGGAGATAATGTATAACCTGATTTGGTTGAAGATGCCCCTGCTCATTGAAGGGGGGTTGGACTGGATGACCTTGAAAGGTCCCTTCCAACCCAAACTATTCTATGATTGTATTGTATTGTATTGTATTGTGTTGTATTCTATTCTATTCTATTCTGTGATTATTGCCAAGTGATCTCAGGGAGCAGAATAACAAAAGACTATGTTCATTTTTTGCTAGCTTAATTTTGGGGTTCAATCCTTTTCCCTCTAGCTGACTGGTTCATACTCAATGCAACATACTCCTTTGTGTGAAGTGCACTTTTGCTTTGTTTCCCAAGACTAGAATGAACAAAAGTTAGGCTATGTGATACTGAAAAAGGTAGTCACAGCAAAGAGCGGGAGAGTATTTTCCCTTCCTTATTCCTCTCTCCCCATCAAATAGCACAAGTCAGTACAAAATGCCAACACAAGCTGATGACGGGTTGTGTAGATGACAGCAGCGAGAACAACAGAGCCATACTCTAACCCAACAGTCTTGTCAACACAATGAAAATCCCAATAACACATGATGCAAAACAGAGCTTGGTCTGTTTTGATTGTAGGTTTCCCTTTGTATAGATGAAGAAGACAATAGGGTGGCTGGAGTGCAATGATTTATTCTGATTTAGTTACGTGCTTGGGCATCTGCTGAAATGTAAGTCTCCCTGACTCCCTCAGAGTTAAATATTTGTGCATCTTTTCATTGACAAAATCCAGATTCTCACATATTTTTATGCTTTTCATAAGTAATGCTATTGCTTTATTAGGAATGAGAGAGAGAAATATCCATTGAAGTCACTGGATGTTTTTTACACTTTTAAATAGATTTTTTGAAATGTGTGTCTATAATTTTGTATAGATACACACATCCTTACACTCTTATTTGTTAATTGTAACAGCTGCTATATGATGGGTATTTTATATTCATTCAAGATGTGGTAGTCCCTTTCTCCAAGATATTCACCCATAAATATGCAGTTATGGAAGGAAACATCACAATACACTGGTGACAACAATGAAGAAGTACTGTGACAACAGTGCAGAAGTACTGTTTATTTTGTTTTTCAGGATATATGCATATTTGTATGCTTGTGTACATTATTAAGTATAAGCACGCCTGAGTGCCTACAGATTAATCTTATATAAAATATTAATAACATGCTATGCTTTTTATTAGTCTATTATTTATATCTACAGGTGCTGTTAGAAGGAGTCTCCAGCTTATACTATATCTTCTGCTCTGTTCTAAAATTCTGGCAAGTTTACAGTATGTTACAAAATGAAGACATGAAAATCTGCCTCTCGTTAGCTTTTTTTTTCCTAGCAAGTAGCAAGTCTAAGCAAGCAGTTTACTGTATAGAGTTTATCAGTACTATTTAATCCCATATTCAGTTCCCAAAGGTCTATTAGCAATTTAAAATGTTCTACAAATTATTCTCACATCACCCAGTCATTAATCTCAGGAACTAAATATTCAAAATTCTAAAATTCATCTACATTTGTCAGGAAAAATAGTAAGTATTGTTTTTTTTTCCAATTATTCTTTAGGTTTCACTTAAGTTAACAAACTTTACATCATGTAACTAGTCATATAGACCAGCTCTTTCCAGGAACATAAACAATTCTGAGATAGTGTCCCTCACTACAACATTCATGGTAGTGAAAGATGGACATGCCAGCATGCACAAGACAATTTTTTTAAAAATAAGAATCAGAAGATTCAGTAGTACTGAAGGGATGGCCAGCAGTTTTTAAGACCAACCTCTTAGCTACACAGGTTTGAAGGCTATTAAGACTGTTAGGAGTTTTAAGTTTAGGCAATGTTAAAAAAAATAGCTTGGGAGAAGCAAGGAATTATGTTGGAAAACAGAATAATAAAATAAGGGAGGTTGTTACAGGAACTCAATTTTAAAGATTGTGTCAACGTGCAAGGGGATGTTAAATCTCAGGCACCCAGGGCCAGCCCTCCGTTACCGAGATATATCAGCACTGATACAGGAGCACTTCTTCAGCTCCTGGGGTGAAGGATAGCACCCAAACCAGACCCCAAAGAAAAGAAATTTACTTCATTCCTCTTTCCTACGCACAAGCCATAAGAATTCATCAGCACTTTTCAATGCCTCTCCAGGTCCTCTCTGCGGCAGCGCTTTGGGAACATGGCGGTGCATTACTGGACAGGGTGTGTGAATCGGTGTTGGCTCTTGTGGAGCTGCAGGGTGAAGTTTGGGCAGGTTGTGCACGGTGTGGGTTGTGTGTGGGATGGTGTGGAAAGGGTCTGAGGCTCTGCCCGTGGTGTCCCATGAGTGGGCTCTGCGTGGGGTGAGCAAATGATGCTGAAGGAGGGGAAGCTGTGTTGCCCCAAGACTGGCAGGTTGTGTGTGTTGTGTGTGTGTAGTGGGGGTGTGTGTGTTGTGTGCCCACCTGTGTTGTGCTTTTTACACGCTTTGTTCCCTGCGTGTGTGCCTGAGTTTGGGGGATGCCAAGGACTGCTGGGCGCAGTGTGCATCCCGGGGGTGTGTGGCTTCGAAATCTGCGCTGAGGCAGGCCAAGCTGGGACTGTGTGGATCACGACAGCTCACAGCTCGGAATAGAGCAAAGAGGGACAGAAAAGACGTAATACACCACCTCTACCCCAGCAGGAGAGGGGAGCAGCGCAGACCCCTAAAGCGGGTGAGATCCCTGCCCAGGGGCTTTCCCTTCCCTCTCCGTGCACAGCCATAAAATAGCCCTTAGAAGATCAGCAGGTAAAACAAACAAACAAAAATCCACGAAAAAAATCAAATTAAAACAAGACAAACCCTCAAACAAACAAACAAAAAGCACCCCAACGTCA
>JANZLQ010000017.1:25236395-25254439 GCA_026212715.1 Elanus axillaris | reverse complement strand
CTGCCTGCCCGCCAAAACAACAACAAAAGGAGGGAAATATTAATTAATTAAAAAGAGGGGGGAGAGCTTAAAAAAAAAAAAAAAAGCCAATCTGCTCAATCCTCTGCCTGCAGGCAGACTCTAACGGAAACCACATATGCTTTGCCTCTCCCTATAAGAAATCTTCATTGGGGCATTAAAATACTTAAAAGGATTAGTCGTTAAATACTTGTACATTTGGTTTAATTCACTAGAAACGCTATGTCACAGGGTTACATCAGAAAGCTAGAGAGTTTTAATCTCACTTGCAGTATTTACCTAGATGTTTTATTCCTTCTGCTGCTTGTTACAGGGATAATATTAATATCCTACTTGTCCAGAGGGAGGAAGTTTAAAAAAAAAAAAAAAGAGCTGGCTGCTGTCTGATGGTATAAAAATATCAAAGAGACTTTTAAGGTAAAACAAAACAAAACAAAACAGAATGAATTGGAGCGTGGCATTCCTTCCCACAGCCTGTTGCTTATTCCTGATGATGATGACAGAGGGGTAAGGAGCTGTTGTCTTAGGAAAACTGAATAGCTTAGATCACACAGGCCTTGGGACATGGGAGATGACGGCTTTGTTTAAAGCCATCTCTTTTTTTAACCTCAGTTTCCCTGTATGACAGGTGTGCAGCTCCTTTGTAATTCCTCTTTAAGTGCAGTAGCTAAAAATGCAGTGCTTTTGGCAAGGGTCCAGAAGAAGTTGTCTTCAACGAAGTAAGGAAACAGGGGCTGTAAATCTAATGAAGGCAGGTACAGAAATGCCTTGCTGTGAACTTCTCAAGGGGGGCAACTGGTGTGCAGGAGGACATAGTCAGGTGAGACTTGGCTTTTTTTGTGACTAATGAGAGAGGATGGACTGTTACAGCTTAAAGCTTTCCTCAGGCTATAGAGGTTTCTGCACTTAGTGCTGACATTCCTTCTACAGCCTTACTGTAGCTATATCTATTCAAAAAGACCTCAGGTAATGAGATATCAATGAAATTCATTGCTTTTCAAATCAAGAGTTACTTTATTCTTATTTTGGGCTGTTTGGGTGAAAAATGAAGTAAAGGTGAAATTCTGATCCTATTTAAGTGAATGGGTGCATTGCCACAGCTTTCTGTTGATTTCATGAAAACTCAGTGGAGCGGTAGGCATTTATTATTTCCAAGAAGGAAGCCCTGGATCTTCTATAGAAAGGGAAGAAGGGAGTAAGATAAGTTCCATCATCAAGTTCTATTCCTATTCTAGGATTGCCCAATCATTCTTCTTGCAAACTATGGAAGAGGAGCATTCCTGGGAATTGACCAGAAGACTTCCTGAATGCCTGAATGATGTAAGAAGCATAAGGAATATTGTTCACTACATAGTGACTCAGGAGACATTTTATTGCCTCTTATAATCTCTTGTTAGTATTTATTTAATTATTTATTTGTGGAAACCCTCCCTCTGGTTTACGGTGTTTTATACATCCTAGACCTCTCAGCCTAATTTAATTTTTGGGGGTGTCTGAATATCACCCTGCCCTTGACATAAAGGGTATTTTTTTGTGTGTGTGTGGCTTTGTGCCTTGTTGTGCTTTTTTCCCCCCTCAAAAGCAGAGAATGGTTTCTTGTATTCAAAGCATAAACGCAGCTGCCCATGAGACTGCTTGGATGAGGACTAGATAAGAGAGTTACATTAGGGCAGAAATTCGGGTCACATCATATCAAACTGAAAGCATCAGGCCAAAGATAGGTTTGGCTAACAATATTTATACACGATCATTTTAAATGTGAAAGCTCCTCCTGCCATGAAAGAAATCTCTTTTCAGTTTCAAGCCAGTGCAGGTATTTTCAATAGGGTTATGTCACTGCTTGCTAAAATGCAATGCATTTGCATCTTCTTTGCATTATTTATTGTTATCCTGCAGGCTGGATTGTCACACTAATCATGATTTATGTCACTGAATTTTATCAGCTTCTGCTAGATTATAGTTTCAAGTGGTGCCCCTGGACTTTAGGAAGAGAAATGTCAGTGCAAGTCTTTTACACCTGTTACACAGCATAGGTGGATTTACTTGTTGTCAAAGTCATGCAGAAAAATCTCTCTCCTTCAGTAGCAGCTCCTGGTACCGTGACCTTACCACATCCATAGCAGACAGACTCCTTAATGCTTTCAAAGCCTTTAGAACCACGTTACAAGAACAATTTATAAGTTTATGCTTGATAGACCAAGGGAAGAATTTTCCGAGTCACTGTGATGTGTGCTACAATATGTGACATAGTAGGAACTGCATGCGATCAGAGGACAGTGGATGATTGGGGAGGGGTCAGTGAAGGTTTTGGGCTGTATGTGAAAGATCATTCCTTGTCTCTGCTACTGACTTTCTGTGTCACCTTTGATAAATCACCCACCATGTTATTACTATGTTCCTGATGTTTTGCATGTGTGGTATATCCATTTCTTTTCTTTGTATGTCTTATGTCTTTGTAATGTTAGCTCCTAAGGGTGAAGGCTGTCTTGCTGTGTAACTGTATGTTGCTTGAGAGGATGGGAACCTTGATTTGAGCTTGAGGCCACTGAAAATACAAAAAGTAAAAGTTTTGCATCTTTTTGGGGGAAAAAATAAAGAAGCGTAACATACAGGATGAAAATTTGAATCATCAGGACTTGCTTAAAGTCTTGCTCCACTTCAACTTGTTCTGAGAGACTTTACTGTGTCATGGCCTGCCTGTAGGTCCATGTAAAGAGCATGAGTCTGCTACAGTGATTGGCAAACAAAGACATTCCATTGCTTGGAAAAGTCAAATGAGGAGTCCAATAAAAGGTTTAGACTTTATTGGTTGGTCTACAGTGGTAAAAGAAATACATCCACGGTAGGTATGGTTGTTTAAACCAGACTTAAAGTATGAGGGGGATGACATCAGGCTTGTCTGTGACAAGCTATGGGATGACACGCCAAGGTTAGAGGGACGCGGTGCTAGTGAGGGCCCTGAGCCTTTTGCTCTGGGTCATGCTGGCTACACTGCAGCACACTTGAAGTCTTACAGAGATGACCCATGGGCTCCTGAGGTAATAGGAGCCAACAGGGAAACATCAGTGAAATACCTCAAAGGAAGTAAGGTGTGTTCCTCTAAGGAGGTGACACAGCCAGCAGACCAGCTGCAGTGCCTCTGCACCAATGCACGCAGCACGGGCAACAAACAGGAGGAGTTGCAAGCCACCATGCTGCTAGAAATCTACGACCTAGTTGCTCTTACTGAAACTTGGCGGGACGAATCCCATGACTGCAGTGTGGCTGTTGATGGCTACAGGCTGTTCAGAAGGGACAGGTGAGAAAGAGAGGGCAGAGGCATTGCCATCTACATCAAGAAATGGATAGATTGTGAAGAGCTGTCTCTGAAGAATCAGCACGAGAGCATTGAAAGCTTATGGGTAAGAATTAGAGACTAAGGCAACAAAAGGAACTTTGTGGCTGTTGTTTACTACAGGCCACCCAATCAAGGGGAGACTATTGACAAAGCCTTCTTACTCCGGGTACAGAAGGCATCCTGCTTGCAGGCTCTCCTCCTGCTGGGGGACCTCAATCACCCTGACATCTGCTCAAAAAGTAGCACAGTGAGCTGTAGGCAATCCAGGAAACTCCCGGCATCCACTGGGGTTAAATTTTTAAGCCAGGTAATAGACAGCCCTACCAGAGGGGATGTGATACCAGACCTGTTGGTCACCAACACAAGTGAGCTAATCAGTGACATCAAGATTGGAGGCAGCCTGGGCTGCATTGATCATGCACTGGTGGAGTTCACAGTCCAGAGGCATATAGGTCAGATGAAGAAGAGTAAAGTCAGGACTCTGAACTTTAGCAAAGCAAAATTCCAGCTCTTCCAGGAGTTAGTCAATAGGACCCCATGGGAAACTGCCCTCAGGAACAAGGGAGCAGAACAGAGCTGGCAGATCTTTAAGGACGCTTTCCATAGAGTGCAAGAGCTCTCCATCACCAGGCGTAAGAAATCAGGAAAGGAAGGCAAGAGACTGGTATGGACAAGTCAAGACCTGCTGGTGAAACTAAAGAGCAAGAAGGAAATGCACAGGCAGTGGAAGCAGGGAAAGATGTCCTAGGAAGAGTATAGGAACACTGCCTGGTTGTGTAAGGATGGGGTCAGGAAGGCCAAGGCACGGCTGGAGATGAACTTGGCAAGGGATGCAAAGAATAATAAGGTAGCCTTCTACAGGTATGTCAGCTTGAAAAGGAAGGTCAAAGAAAGTGTACCCCCCCGATGAGCAAGACTGGCAAACTGGTAACCACAAAGGAGGAGAAAGCTGAGGTACTCAAAGACTTTTTGCCTCAGTCTTCATTGGCAATATCTCCTCCCACACCTTTCAGGTGGATGGACTGCAGGATGGGGACTGAGGGAGCAAAGTCCCTCTCACTGTAAGAGAAGGTCAGGTTTGTGACCATTTGAAGAACCTGAACATACATAAATCTATGGGACCTGACGATATGCACCCCAGAGTCCTAAGGGAATTTGCTGATGTAGTTGCCAAGCCACTCTCCATGATATTTGAAAAGTCATGGCAGTCAGGTGACGTCCCTAGTGACTGGAAAAAGCGAAATGTTGCATGCATTTTTAAAAAGCATAGCAAGGAGGACCCTGGGAACCACTGACCTGTCAACCTCACATCTCTGCCTAGGAAGATCATGGAACAGATCCTAGAAGCTATGGTAAGGCACACAGAGGACAGGGACGTGACTCAAAACAGCCAGCATGGTTTCACCAAGGGAAAAGCCTAACCAACCTAGTGGCCTTCTATGATGTTCTATCACAACAGGCCCTGCTAAAAAGTCTGTCCCCATCTTTCTTATAAGCCTCTTTTAAGTACTGAGAGTCCACAATAATGTCTTCCTGGAGCCTTCTCTTCTGCAGGCTGAACAACCCCAACTCTCAGCCTGTCCTCATAGGAGAGGTGTTCCAGCCCTCTGATCATTTTTGTGGCCCTTCTCTGGACCCACTCCACCAGGTCCATGTCTTTCCTGTGTTGAGGGCTCCAGAGCTGGGTGCAGTACTCCAGGTGGGGTCTCATGAGAGTGAAGTAGAGGGGGAGAATCCTACAGGCCACAATTCTTTTGATGCAGCCCAGGATATGGTTGGCCTTCTGGGCTGCAAGTGCACGTTGTCAGCTCTTGTCCAGCTTTTCATCCCCCAGACCATATTGATACCAGGGGTTGCCCTGACCCAGGTGCAAGACCCTGCAACTGGCCTTGTTGAACCTCATAAGGTTCACATTGGCCTACTGCTCGAGCTTGTCCAGGTCCCTCTGGATGGCATCCCATCCCTCAAGGGTGTCAACCACACCACTTTGCTTGGTGTTGTCTGCAAAGTTGCTGAGGGTGCACTTGTTCGTACTGTCTGTCATTGATGAAGACATCAAACCATACTGGTCCCAATATGGACACCACTTGTCACTGATCTCCATCTGGACATTGAGCCATTGACCACTACCCTCTGGACACAAACATCCAATCAATCCCTCATCCAGCAAACAGTCCATCCATCAAATCCATAACTCTCCAATTTAGAAAGAAGGATGTTGTGGGCGACTATGTCAAAGGCCTTACAGAATTCCAGCTAGATGACATCTGTAGCTCTTCCCTTGTCCACTGATGTAGTCACTCCATCATAGAAGGCCACTAGATATGATTCTGTAATTAAAATTACAGCCAGGCCCTTGAACTGGCTACCACAAAAGCAATATTCTTACACTATGGAAAAAGATATTTTCTTTTCCTTCCTTCACACAATAGGGCTTGAAGTTAGACATCCTTGTCACCTTTGCCAGTTCCTCACCTTTGGTCCCATATTCATTCTCCCTGGCTCTGAATTTCTAGCTACCTGGAACTTCTTTGAAAGTACACTGCTCCCTGCTATTACCTCCATACTACGAGGGGCATAAATCTATTTCAGGTGTTGATTAAGCTTCTTCATGTGTATGAGTAGTGAATTCATGCAAATAAGCAGTGAACTTCCTTTCATTTGCAATTTTGCATTGTTTGAAGTCCTAACCCAGTGCTGAGTTTTCTTTCTTTCAGCCATGAGGAGTGCAAAAGCTCTGATGCCAAATGGGAGGAACAAGTATTTAAATGCCACATGGTCTGTGGAGCTGCACTTTTTTTGCATAAGTGGATCATCTAGGACATTTCTCTTAAGCAACAGCATTCTAACCTGGGGTGCCAGATATACCATTGGTGTAAATCAGCAACAACTCCCAAAGGACATGTGTTGATTTTACACCCACTGGACATGTGGCTCAGCCAGCCTGTGATTTTTAGCACTTCGTTTCCTTCATGAACAGAAAATAACATTATCATTTGCTTGTGATAAGGATATCTTTAATCAGGAACTGGGATCTACTGTACCGCTAGGTGTCAAAAAGACAGTCCTTAATTTAGAAGTATCTTGGTGTAGCATAGAATTACTGTATGAATACAGGAAACTAAAGGAATAAACCAAAGTGATAATAAAAGAATGTCAAAGTGTTCAATTTTATGTGGACTTGACTTGTTTAGGGATTTAGGGATTTAACCTTGAAGGAGGTAATTCTTTTGTTTTCTTGAATATATATTCAGCTGCAAATGTTATCAGGGAGCCGAATTCTGATCGCATTTCCCTCAGTAGGAATAAAGAACAGGTCAATGGAGTTATGCTATCACAAAGCTAAGATGTGCATCCTGACTATTATTCTTGAACAGATGTGGAAAAGGAGAGGTATTGGTTTGATAGCCCAGATTTAAATTATTTCTAAGAACGTCCTGTGGAAAGAAAATGAATTTGAAAAGATATTGTAAAGGAAAATTCATTTACATCTTTTTGTGCAGAAAGAACCTGTTGAATGACAGTTAAAAGAGGATTAAAGCTGATTTCTTACAAGCAGTAGAATAATCAGATTTCCAAGCTAAAGTGGAATTAAGGTCCTTCAATTCATCTGCAAAGCTGACTGAAGTTGAATCATCGTTTGGTAATTTACATGTCATTTACAGGGGCATTCATTGTGCTTTTAGTACTGTAAATATGATCTGAACAGCTTTTGATCTTTTGCAGCATTTGCAGGAACATATTATTGTTTCTGAGAAAAAAAGGAAGAGTTTTATAAAAAAAAAAATCCATAATGCTTTTTTACAATGTCAAAACAAATGTGTCAACCAAATGGTAATATCTGTGCTAGTTTCATTTATCTGCACACGGTAGTTGTGAGGTTTAATGATTGTTTGTCACAAAAATACATTTTAAGAGAAGCAAGCAGATTGCTGAGTAGCAAACATGTTTTATGGAATATGTAACATTGTAAACACATTTTTGTTTCAATAGGATTTACAGAGGATTGCAAAATGACTGTGTTCATACAAAATGAGAAGTAGAAAAAGATTATATTTTCCTAGCTAAGTATTTTGATTTTGCTGGAAGGTTTCATTTGCTACCATTAAAATTCACACCTTTATACTTTTTAGTACTGGACTAGTCTCACCTTTGAACTAGGACTAATTCTTCTGACATATGTTTGACCACGGCTCCCACAGCAGGAAAACCCTCCCACATTTCCCACAACTGCCAACCTTGTTTATCTTGTCAATTCTCTTGAAGGATAAGACCTTTAGCTGTGCCAAAGCCCAGGGAAGTCAATGAAAAGATTCCCAAAGGCTTTGAATCAGGCTCTGGCAGCAAAGCAACAGTAACTTCAATAAAATTACACCAATTTACTCCATTTGAGGATTTGACCTAGCATTTAATACTGCACTCATCACCATTCTGTCTGAGATTCATCCTCAACACTTCTTGGAGGCACAAAAAAGGAGATGTGAAACCAGAGTTTTGGCTAGGGGTAGCATAGAAGAAGGTAGTTTTTATTTAGAAAGACAATAGTTCAGTGAAGTAATTTAGTAAATAAACTGTTGGTAAAGTCTGGATATGGTTACGGGATGATGATGTCTTAGAACAAATCTTACCTATCTGAATAACACTGTTGGCATGGATTATAGAGTGAAGAGTGATAACATTTTAGAGGGAATAGTGATAACATTTATCATACGTTATTGACAACTGATTTATTCTAAGATCATTCAAAATAATACCCAGAGACCTCGATAAGGCCTATTTTTTGTCCATCAAATTATTTGCCTCTTCTTGTTGACAAAAGTTCAAGAGTCTGTCCCTTCAGGAACATGACACCATAGCCACACAAAAAAGACACACACTGGCTGTCAATCAGATAACACAAATAGCTTTCATGCTATGATTATGACTCCATCTCACAACACAAAAGCAAATTAAAAGAATATAATCTAAGATTAATTATTCTTAAATAGCTATCTAGATTCCAGTCAATGGAAATGGACAGACACATCCAGAAGGTTTTTCACCCTGTTCACTTTGGGCACCAATTTTAAGATCTACTGAATTACCTTCTGGAGTTTCTGCCCCTTTCCATTGATGGTAGAGAGTCTAATGAGCATATTGTATCAATTCCTTTGTTTAGGGGGCTGAAATTGGGCAGCTTGAATCCCAACAATAGTGATTTCATTTGCTATTTAAAGGTAGTCATGTTTATAGTCTCAGGAGCTATGCTGTCTGATACTGGAGATTTTCTTTACCTTAATAGTAGGATGGTCACTGGATTTTGAGTTTTAAGTCCACATTAAGCCTCAGGTCATATTCATTAACAAGGATTCATAATCTGAAAGAAAAGCAGTCCTAATTAGGTGAAAAATACTGGATCACAATCTGTCCATTATATGAAGAGCCACAAGCTTAAAGTTTTGGAAGGATCTAAAAGGCATATACAGGTCAAAATCCCCTTGATGCTTTTAGAGTCAAAAGACTATGAAATCCTATTAGCTTTGAAACCAACACCTTATATCTCACTTTAAATATCCTCAATCCAGTTTAAAGCATCACAACACATCGGAAATTCATGTCAACGTACACTGGTGTTCATACTCATATTTCACATATATCTGCCTAGTAGAGGTCTAGGTAGTTTAATTTCTTTCTCTGGTTTCTGCTACCTACCATTCCCTTCCCTCTTCCTGGAACATTTGCAGGATTTATTATCAGTTTACATCCATTAACTATCGGACTCAGTTATGTAAAGCTCCTCAATTTCCTAAATGACTTCTTGCATACCTGCTCAGAACTTAATGTTCTAGAAATTTTTGTTGTCTGTTTTCTGAAAAACGCCCACATTTCAGTTCATCATCTTAAAGATACGTTTTCCTACAGTGTCCGTCTGTCTCTCCCTTGTGTCCTCAGGTTTCATGTCCTCCATCAGTTTACAGGTGGCATCCAGCATGAATAGGATGTCTGTGATTCACTTGTACAGTATTCATAATACTTAGCACTCTTTTGCCCATACCAGATTCCTATTGTATATGAACATCATCATCTTGTCCCATCCAGCCACTCATAAGTCAGCCAAGGATTCTACATTTGGTTTCTACATTTAGTTCCCTCATATGGACAACTTGCAGGTGAGCAACTTGTTCTTCCTTTCCCAAACCTGTCCAAAGGCAACAGGAGTTTATTTCAGAGGTGCCATGGCTGACCTGTTCTTATACAGATGCTGATTTCACACTGAAAATTTCTTCTTCTTGTCTTCTCTCCTCAATTTCCTCTCTTTCTTCTTTGTTTTTCAAGACACTCTTAGATCTTACTTTTGGAATGCAACAATCAGTCTCATTGCATTGCTTGCTCTCTATTAAATGAGCCTTTTTGGGTTATCAGATTCTGGTAGTTCTGTCTCACCAACTTGGTAGCACTCTGCAGCATGCCCACAAAGACTGAGTATATGTCTAGGTCATGGTGCATCTATAATAAAGTAAAAAAAAATTCCCTTCCCCAAGAGCTGAAGGAATAAGAAAGTACAAGTGCTTGAAGCAAAGAAGAGACTATGAGACAGGAACATCCTTTGCTGCAGTGAGGTATCCTGTGTATTTGGGGTCTGACAGGACTGAAGAGTATATGATATCTCCAGGCACAGACAATTCAGTCAGTTGGATTTAATCTTTTGGAGTTAAGAAATGAACAAGACATAGTCACTGTTGTGTCTTTTCCCTACCTTTTCTGCCCTTGTGGTGTGAATACAAACATCATGACTTAGAATCTTCTTCATTGCATGGCTGAAGGTTCAAATGAAGGTATGGGTGGAGGAGATGTTTGGAGATGTGGGAAAACATGAGTTTCTGGATTTTTTTCAAAGGTCTTCATGTTTGTGTGCACATGTGTATGTGTGTAAAATGCTCTAAAAATAGGCAAGTATCTTACTGCCCATGCTGGGGGCACATCCTACTGTTTAGGAAGTTATTGATGTTTCTGAGAGAAAAGTGGCCATACATAATAGGGAAAATGATAAACCTATGGTCTTTTTTCCTTGCTTATCCAATTCCTCTACCTTGTTGGAGCAGTTGGTCTTTCAGTGACCATAAACCATCAGAGGCTTTATATATGTGGTAGCTCATCTCAAGCCCATGGGCAGCTCATCCGTAACTTTTAGCAGCCCCAAGAAAAATTTATACTGCTCATCTGTTTCAATGAATATTGATATATGACTCACATCCCTTCAGCGTTTCTTCAGATCCTCAGCCCTCAAGCAAATACCCCAAAGGAAATAAATTGCTTGGTCAGATTTCCACAGGCTTGATCTTTAGTGATGCTTGACAACTTTTGTGCCAGAAAGCAAAATGTTTTGTGGTTTATTATCAGCCAGCTGAGTGTGGCTGTAAGTGCCCAACAGGAGTTATCGTGGACACCATCAGGGCCATAATCTTGACTACTCCTAGGTTTCCTCCTTGGATGAATCCTTTTCAGCAACTTTCTAGAAGATATTTTTGGTGGCTAAAGGAACTAGAAATGCCTCCACCTGGCCTGCTCCATACTGCCTTTGAGTTTTACATCATTGTGAATGAATGGCTGTTTTCTGCTTCTCATCTACCTTAGGCATCTATTTAGGCTTGGGTGAATTGGCCCTTGAAGATGCCTGTGTCTCCAATAACTCTAGAGGCATTCCACATGCTTGCTTAGATGAAACAAAACATCTGACTTTCAAATGGCTCTGTTTAAAGGGGGTAAATCCCATCTTAAATTGGCAATTTTATATTTGGGAAGCTGCAAATACAAAACTTTCCCCCGCTTTTTCTGCTCCTAATTGTTCTTTTCACTGCTTGTTGGTACTTCATGTTCCTTCTTGTTGCAGATGACTGCCAACTGCTTTTCATTTGCCACAGAAACAGATTATGGCACCATTTCAATGGAGCGATTTAATATTCTATTTCAAGAGAAATTCTCCTCAAGTTTTTGGCTTTGATTCATTGATGTGGGGAAATTGCCTTGTTAGTAATTACATTTTTTTATAAAGCATCTAAAGACCTTTAGAAAGAGTTGCCTGAACCGATCATTTCTCTCATTTGTAATACTACTCAATACATTAAATGACTCACGGGTGTTTTATTGCAATCCCGGCTCACTTCTGCCTTGCTTTGTGTTTACAGTACTAACACAGCTGAACAGCCATTGCACTACCAGAAAGCAAAACAAATGATGCAGTGGTTAAATAGAAGCAGTTGAATTTAGGAAACCAGGGTTCAACTTTATCTTTGGAATGGACATTCCTATTCTTACTGTCATTGTATCATTTTCCAACCATGGGTCCTTTGCCAGTCACCAGACCTCACCTCATAAGTGAATAGTCTCAATTCAGTCCAACACACTGAGATCACCATTTGGGATACAGGTCCATCATTACTGCTGATATCCTTGGAGACCTGTCCCAGGAGTGTAGTACTGGGAAAATTTTGACTGAAATAGTTTTTACTTCATCTGCAGTATTTGCTGCAACCACTCAGTTGTCCTAGGCTTTTTTTCTGTTTCTTCTATTAGAGTGAAGATCTTGACTTCTTGAAACCAGGGAAAAAAACTTGCTTGGAAGAATTTTCTTAATTTAGGGTGGAAAAAATGGAAAAGACCTAAAATATTAGGTTTAGATGTCAATCATACTATGGTGGGCTCCGGGCTTATATAATATATATATATATATATATATATATATATTATCAGATAAGAGTTCTTTCTTCTTTTTGATCCTTTTGTTTGAACTATTACTTGAGAATCATACAAACTGTTTCACTTTTCACCAACAGGGGCTGTAGAAACCAATTTTTTCCTCTTTGAAATTCCTAATCATAGAACTCACCCCACAGAAATATCATATTTATAGGAATATAAATACCTAATAAATAGGAATAGAAATAATACTGAAACCTATTATTACTACTTTCTTTTTCTTTTTTTTAATTAATTCTTCCTAGATGAATTTGAAGTTTAGTAACTACTTAGATCAGAACTCCAATCAGTTTCATGCTACTTTCAATTTACTGCTAAACATGTTTTTTGTTGCAAGAGCTTCTGTGTAAGGAAAAAGTTTCTGAGACTAAGAGCAGAATTCACACCATTTGTGAATATTTGAGGGACATCTATTTTCCCTGATGAGTCCTGTCTCGTAGTTGTGTTTTTTGACTGTAGTTCCCAAGTGGAGAAAACTGATGTACGCATATATATGCACACATACCCTCACACTACAGTCTTTGCCAGCTAAGTAGGAAAGACTGATTTTATGTAACTTTTTATATGATATTCCAAGCAACAGAAGACACTGCCATCTATTAGCATGCCAACAAAACTGTTCTCAGGAGACTAAAGGAAGTGGCAATTCTTAGCTAAATTCATCCTCATCCCTTACCTTGGTAAGTCACCAGGTTCATATCTCTCATGTTACTCAAAGGAAGTTTATATTGACAAAACCCCCACAGCAATCTCCTGGATCACTCCCTAGCTGGTGGGAACTGCAGCAGATCCTTTCCTTTTCCTTCCCACTGTCACGACAGGCTGCAGGCATAAGCACAGCAAGCACTTTCTTATGGGAGCAGATGCCAAAACCATCTCACTTTCTACTCTGCCTATGATTGTGACTAGGAGTTGAGTGAAACCAGCCCTAGTGACAGTGGAACATTTCTAAAGCAGGCCAGATTTAAATGCCTAAATTCAAAATAAGCCTTGTCCTTAATTAATCTGTTAGACTATTGGCCACATTGTCACAGCAATTCATTAAAATTCTTAATTTTCAATCCTATTCTCCTAATAGGATGACAATAAGAATCCTTCTGGACTTGAAAAATGAGATTATCATAGTTTAGCTCATGCTTATGTACTTGACTGTATCAGGACCTAAGCTCTGATGAGAACAAAATGGTTTGCACAGGTGTAGCTGAAAGAAGAATCTGGCTTTGGGTTGCCATTCTTAAAATGACAACAATTTACCTTCCTCAGACAGAATGAGGGTAGCTAGATTGTCTCATGGAAACACAGAAGCTTGAAAAAAAAGCTCTTTTTCTGTTACAAAGAGAACATCAGCCAAAGATTTAAAGTAAACTGGTTATGAGTCTTCAAGAGGTGCAACGTCAACCATGTAAATGGAAACAGGAGAGAAAATGGACAGCACCAACCGAATCTGTGCAAAAATTAATCACAAACCACTTTGCCATCAAGCTGAACTACAGCAATGCAGCACTGGGTGAATTTTATCCCCAGAGTCCTACTTCACATGGGGTACTGTGAGGCTTAATTAATGAGCCTTTGTATTGTGGTTGGAGATCCTCAGATAAAAGAAATTGATACACAAGTGGAAAAACAAACAGATGAACAGAAAGGGAAACAGGAAAATAATAAATCCCTACATGAGCTTGCCAGAGTTAAGGTGCCATTATTTCAGCTGTGATTAAAGGATACAAGCTTTAAGAAACTGCAGCAGTGAGCTTTCTCTGTGGCAGAACACTGTGGTTTTATGACATAAAATAAGGCTGTTGAGTTGATTAGCCACAGTGTCCCTTAAAAAAAAAGCAGCTTCCTATTCACATTCAGCTTAAATAATTAAAATGGTATTTACAATGCTGCTAAGATCTTTTGTTATTTCATTTGGCATGTGTTGCTTTTTTTTTCGTAGGGCTAATAAGTAAATTGCAAACATACATTATTCTTCACCATTCTCCACTCAGTTTCCTCCCACTGGCAACCAATCTACCAGAATTTTCTTCCATTCCCATTAATTGGTCCTTAGAGAATCTCCCTCGCATACCTTTGCAGTGACAGTCAGTGAACATTTCTTAGTAATACTGAGTCAGAAGCTCTGTGATAGCTCGCAAGTCACATATTGAACTGGAGCTCTACTACTCCCTTCCATTATGTTTAATGCATGAGGCTTCTTAAATGGCATGGCTCAAGTGATGGATCATACTTTTACTTCCAGAGTATCATGAGTTTCTCTGGTTCTTTCTTTAAGATATTTATATACATTTTTTCTCCTAATGTAGTGATTGCCTGGCAGTCCATATCAAGTGCAATAGCATGGCAAGCAAGATAGCCTCATGTTTTCTGAAGCTGCAAAATCACAATATCTCAAGCGACCATAGCTCTACAGGGGAGAGGTAAAAAAAAAAAAAAAAAAGCCTTATCTCCCAGACACTGATATTTTAAACATGTTTGAAAATTTTGGACTGGGACTTTTCAGTACAGTATGGAATCCACAGGGTCTTACAGATTTTAAGTAATCCATGCCATTTTTTATTTTAAATGCATATTGCTCAGCAGTGCTACAAGGTCCCAGGTGAAATCAGGTGTCTGCTGTGTACACTGCTGTACATGGACATACAGAGAAAAAAAGTCTTCACTACCGCAAAGACTTCACAATCAAGAGACTAGAGAAGCCATTATTCTCATTTTTTCAGAGAAGGAATTAACATGCAGAATGTTAAAGCGTTTTTTGGAGACAACCTTCTATATATGTCCAATTTATTTGTTGTGTGGATTTTAGTAAGGTAGGTACTGAAAACAGTGGGGTGGTTCAGGCGGGTGCTAGCTTCCCACAGCTGCTATCGAAACACATAGGTTTGAAAGCAAGGGTGAAATTTATTGCATCTAACTGTAGGAGTGGGAATAATTTCACGCACCTCTGGGTGCGCTGAATCTACATTAGGTCTTTGCCCACTTGATTTTCAGCTGCCAGTCCAGAAAGGTAAATGCACAACTAAGTCATATCTCATCTGCTAGCCCCAGACAGATGTCTTATGCCCTGTAAGGCATCTCAAATACCATTTTGTGCTCTGTAATGGTTTTTGAGCTCTAATCTAAGGAAATTAGATTAACTGTATAACTGTGCAGAGAGCCAATAGAGAGAGCTAGACATCTCCAAGAGCTGATTTGGTCCTTCCTAATAGAGGTGCCTGGAAAAGATGGAATGATTCACATTCTGGAAGTGCCTAGCCCTCTCTACTAAGAGCAGAGGAAGGGTAGAAGCTTGGCTTACACATAATACATATCACTGAGGTACCTAAATTAATTTGGAACCCTCCTCACATGACTGATAAAAACCAAGCAGATAAAGCTCCTTTCCCTGTATTCTTCTCCTCCTACACTTAGGATCAGAGCCATGGAAGGTTGCCTGAAATTCTTATCTTAAGATACATAAAGACAGTGAGGTGTTCTGAAAGAGCAGAGCAGTTCCATATATCAAGAAAAAAAATCTTATCATACACTTGACTGCAGACCCTTTGATAGAAGCGGCTGTAACTAACTTTATGTCTGTACAGAAGTTCTCCCACTGAATTGTTACCTTGCTAAGGCCTCTCTCTGCTGTTGCAGTAGGAGCGGTAAATAGCAATATTGTTGGAACCAATAATTTGTGATCCAAGGGTGGAAAGTACTCGTATTGTGATAGAATGAATTCTTATAAAAAATATTTTCAAGAACCATAGCTATTCCACAAACAACCCAAACATGTTTATTGTTATAGATAGGAAAGCTAAGAATCAGGTAGGGGACAAGTATTTTTCTACCCATATTACTTTCTGTGCTCTTTCTTGAGGTGGATTACATCTACCTTTAGCTTCTCTTGTACCTATAAAGAGTGCCTGGGAATAAGGTGACGGGCTCGCTGATGCAGCTGGAAATGGTAATCTTGTTGACAGCAATTGTCACTGTGCTGAGTTCCCTTATGGATGGTGTTCAGCTGTGGATTAGTAATTCACAGATCACTGTCTGTGTTTGGCTTCTCAAAGGGGTGAGGAAATTTCCATGTAGTGATACATGACCTTTTTCATCTTAATTCCTGCAGGTCATCATGCTAGGAGGCAGTTATTGAGAAAATATCTTGAGTGTGAGAAGACTGTGCGTTTAGCTGTGGTATTTACAAGAACAAAGACAAGTACTTGCTTTTGTCCTCATGCCTTTGAAACTATTTTGTTTGGCCCAGTTGGGTTTTATTTGGCGCCTACACCAACATATTAAGCAGAGCCAGGGTTTGTTTCTAAACGCTGGAGCTTGGTCATCTGTACCATTTAATTATTAATTAATCATTTTGGCCTGATCCAGCTAGCAGTCTCTGTAATAATTCCTCAGCATGGTCAAGTGTTAGCATGGACTAGAGATCATTCTCCATGGGTAGTTTTGGTGTTGTCACTGTATTTTAAAAGGATGTGGCCAGACTGTCCTTGGTGAACCCAATGTCAGAGAATAGACCCTGGGAATCTTTAGTATATCTGTAAAGATTTGAAAATTTGAAATCCAAATAAATTAAAAAGAACATCCTTCCCTCTTTTATAGGCACATATCCAGACATTATAAAGATATGATCCATACTCAGTGTTTTAAGAGGAAAATACTAAGGTCCCTGCCAATTTTCCATAGGAAAGGGTGCTGGATTCACACACACGTATACCAAAATTGTCCTCCTAATGACAAATCACTGTCAATATTCTTGGTAAGTAGTTGAAGCCCGGATGTTTGGGTAAGAACAATCCCATGTGTAAGAATATGATCCTTTACCAAAAAGGACCAGTGATCCACACAAGCCTGTATGACTAGCATCACCAGCACGTTCTAGTTTCTGTAGCCAAAGGCAGCAGTATGGCCAGCACCAGGATTAGTTACCTTGGCTCGCCCAGTTTCAGCCTGGATAATTATATGACAGCTGGGTCAACTTGCCTTTGGCATGAATCTGGAGGGAGGACTCATTTTGTACCACAAGTTTATGGTGAAATGCCTTAATCATTGTTACTGCTCCTCATGAATCCTGTAGTTAAGAATGTCCATTGTGGTTTGAAAAAATATTTGTTCTGAAGTAGCACTGTTTCCTTCTTTCCTTCTTTCTTTTTGCCTCCTTATGTCCCTGTAATAAAAATTCAGTTGTTATCGTTGAGTCCAAGACATGACTTTTACAGTTTGTGTAAATCAGTTGTTTCTAAATTAAAACGATGTGGTTTATTTCACCAATAAGGCAAATGAAAAGTGTTTTTTCCTGAAAAAGTTTCATAGAAAGTTGGCTTCTTCAACTTGGTAATAACTTGGTCTAAAACTCCAAGATATATCAGTAGATTCTTCTAATGAAGGACTACCCTTCCAATTTTTTTTAAAGAGCAGGCATGTTCCACTTATGACTTCTGGATTTTGCATTGTGAATGCATACAGAGCAGGATGTCCTATACCTATTTCTACAGCTGGAATTTATCTATCACTAATAAAATGGGCAATGATTAATGGGATGAAATTCACGGGGCAATGATTAATGGGATGAAATTTAACAAGTCCAAATGCCAGATCCTGCACCTAGGATGGGGCAACCCTGAGCATAGATATGAACTGGGGGAGGAGAGGCTGGAGATCAGCCCCGCAGAAAGGGATCTGGGGTGCTGGTCCACAGCAGGAGTTAGCAGCATGTCCTGGCAGCCAAGAAAGCAAACCACATCCTGGCGTGCATCAAACACAGCATAGCCAGCCAGTCAGAAGAGGGGATTATCCCGCTGTACACACTGTTGGTGCGGCATTACCTTGAATTGGCCCCACAATAAAAGAAGGGTGTTAAGGTAATCAAATGCATCCAGAGGAGGGCAACAAAGCTGGTGAAAGGGCTGGAAGGAATGTCCTCTGAGGAGCAGCTAAGGACTTCGGGCTTGTCTAGTTTGGAGAA
>JANZLQ010000017.1:25212753-25236295 GCA_026212715.1 Elanus axillaris | reverse complement strand
GTGTTTGAGGTACTTGGTCGATGCCCTTAACAACATGCTTTAACATTTGGTCAGCCCTGAACAGGTCAGGCAGTTGGTCTAGATGATTATTGCAGGTCCCTTCAAAATGAAAATATTCTATTCTATTCTATTCTATTCTATTCTATTCTATTCTATTCTATTCTATTCTATTCTATTCTAAAATCTCCTTCTCCTTCTACAGCAGAGGCACTTTTTGAAAGTGTCATCCATTATGGAGGGGAAATGTACTTGGATTCTCCACTTTGTATATTCAAGGCTTACAAGTTCCATCTAGTGAAGTATTCTTTCTAGCCATTACGTTTCACATTTGAGTTTGGATCAGGTTGTGAATATGTCTAGGTACCATCAGTCAGCTAATGTGTGGTAAGATTGTCTGCAAGAGAAACTGAATATAAAAAACAGGAGGGCTGGAGGGTAGGATGAGAAAGGCTGGTGGTTGCAGACATTAAGCCTCATGGTACTCGCGTTTTGTCTACAATGATTATTAATTGCCATTAAAATGATCTGTAGCAAATCTGCATTGGACCTATCCTCTTTGAACTACAGTGTTTTAAGGTATGGTATGTGTAATAAGGTGAAACTTGATGTCTTAAGCATACTTGGGAAAAGTTGCCAGATGAACCAGTAGAAATTACCATTCCTTGACATTAACCATGTGTATATAGCAATGTTCTTTTAGAGATGATATTTTTGAGACAGAAGCTCCTAAATGCCTGATGCCTAAATTGGGAACTCAGGGTATGTCATTAATGGAAAGGCATCAACAAACTGTGAGCGTCACCTCACATAATGGGGGCAACCAAAACTCACTAGCTATTCATCTCAGCATGTTATGCTGACTGCTTCTAGAGCTGTTAGAGAGAGATAGTCCACAGGGGACTGATTCCTACCTTCCTGAGATGCTGTCATATGTAGTACTGAGTTGCAATCTAGAAGAACTCTTCTCTCCAACTAGAGAAGGAGAATCTATGCACCTTTAGTAAGTACCTGATGTTAATTGGATGTTAAAAATTTATATGGCTTCAATGAAAGGCTGGGAAAGTTCACAGAGGAGAAATCCATAGGGGTTTCCTAATGTGTGGATAACACGAGTCAAGAATTTTATTGGCCATGAATTGCTGAAGGACGCAATAGTACTCAAGGGGAGTACTATCTAACCTTGTTCCATCCTCTATTCTTCTCAAGGCACCTGCTTTGGGGCCATTTTTTAGAGACAGGTATGGAGATAGATGAAAATGAAGATGTTTGATCTGCCCCTATAAAACTGTTCTTTCTTCCTGATCTGAGCCTACTAGTTTGTGCTGGTCCTGATGCATCGTACCTCATTCATTCTTTAAAGCTGAGTGATATGGGACAACACATTGCAGTACGTCGATCATATTACACTTACTTGACAGTGTCTGAAATTATGACCATTGTACCTCTTGGAGATAGATCATTGTAGAACATGATAGTCTAACGCTGTCTCTACTTGCTGTTTCTATTATAATGTTGGCCATTGTGAAAAAGTAATTACACTGTTAAATTGACATGCATTTAGTCCTGCTGTCTATATGACTGTTAAATGCAAGTGTTGCCTCATTTTGTAGCATGTCTCATCTGTGGGTTGGATCACGGCTTTTTGGGGGTGTGTGATTCATTTGTTTCGCAGTTATTTTTCTTTCTTTCAAAATATGACTCAAAAATCATTGGGAAGATACTCCAGACAGAATTAATCTAATGTATTGCTGATGTCTGAAATGTAAAGGTCTACCTCCGAGCTACTCACCCTGGGCTCTTTTTGTGGTCAGTGGAGAGGAATAGGTATCTCGAGGCTCTAACTGATCTCACCAAAAGTAGAGCGTTCAAGTAGGTCAAATGAATCAAGACTGAATGTGTCTGTTTCCTTCAAGGGCAGACGTAGATGTCTACACTAGAGAAGTCTAAAGTACCCCCTGAGTGCTATTCCATCCTTAACAGTTCAGAGGTACAAGCAATGCTCAGCTAATTCACAGTCAGATTATTCTGTCTGAGTTCCACTAAGATCATAAGAACATAAGAGAGATTTTACTGAATCTCACCATCTATCTCAGCATGCTGTCTCTGACAGCTGTCGAAAAGCAGATGCCCAGGGAAGAGCCATAAAAACAGGGCAAACATATCATATTTCCTCCAGCTTCTTTCCCAGCCTCTAACCATCTGTAGCTTCAGAACTCTCTAAGCCAGACATGTTTTTGATGTGTTCAGTAACCTATGAATGTGTCCCATCTTCCAGCAAACCAATGTTAAAGACTTAACCATGCGCAGCATCCTTCAGTAAGGAGGCTCTCAGCTTAACTGCAGGCTGTGTAATGAACTTCCTTTTGTGTGCTTTGTTCCTGCCTTCTGCTAGTTTTATTTGAAAAGGAATAAAGCGATCTCTGGAAGATGGTGTAGAAAGGCAATCTGCTGGCTTTCTCCAGCCTGAAGTGCGCAAATGTTGGTGACAATAGAAACCTGTGTGCTCCAGGAACCTATGCTAACTTTTGTGTGTTCTTTCTAGACACCCTAGCTGGTGCTAGACATCTGAACCAGGTGTCTTGAACTCCAGCCCTACGGATATTTCTTTATCTATTGTTGCAAAAAGGTGCTCAGGTGTTTTATGTTAGTCTCTAGAACTGTGTTTAAGCTAAACGTTGTAGTGTCCTGTTCTGCTCTAATTTCAGTGCTGCAGAAAGTCACCTGTGCTCTCTGGGATGTGACACTGCATGTTTTATCTGTTCTTAACTAGTATTTTGGTTTTGTTTTCAGATTTCATTTTCCAAAACTGCAGTTGTTAAAAATGTCCATCCACTTTGTTCCATTTTCTCCTTAAAATTCTGGCATTTATTCACAGTTGTTAGCCCAAATACTTGCTTCACAATTGGACTTTAAAGCTAAGTATGAGACAGAAAGTTAAAGAATAACAAACAACTAGGCCTAGCATGTGGAAAGTTTTGTCAGGATATTCTGAAGCAGAAGGAGAAGTAACAAACTGAGTAGATAAAAGCTGAGTCACTTTGTCTGGGTTGACAGCCGAGAACAAGGTTTAGTTAACCCCACTGCAGAGTATGGCAATAAAGTTAGACATGATCTATTGATCATGAAAGTTGTCTAGAGAATAATATATGAGAGAAATATAAAAGTAACCTGTGTAGAAGACAAGGAAGAGACAGAAAGGGAGACAGCTAGATGTTTTCAGAGATTGAATGCAAAAAGACTGATGGCCACAAAGCAAAACCCACTTCTCTATACATGCAAAAAAAAAAGGAAGAAAAATACTTGAGAAGGCCTTGTAAAGGTAAAAACCACAATGTGAACAAATGAAGACTGTTACTATCCGCCAGGTGCTAATTGCTTCTGAGGCTTTCCCTTCTTATCTCTCTTCGCCTCTTTATTTCTCCTGCTAAGAATCAGTTTCCTACCTGTTCTACAAGAGTTCTGTGACTTGCCTCCTCCTTCCTGCCCTGTTTTTGACCAGTTGAATTCTCATGTATCTTCTATATCTCTGCTAATTTCCAAGTCTCTTGCTGCATCTTACAAACACCAGACCCGTCAGTCAGAGCCTGAATACCACATTTCAGGGCCATGAGCAAAACCTAAAACAAATGGTGAATTGAACCTCCACCTTCACACCAATATCTCATGCACAGACTGGTTTGGAAAGCTTTGTTCCATCTTCCGTTCCTTCGGGATTTGCTCTGCTTGTATTTTCATGTATCTGTGTTCAGTATACAAAAGTACTGAAATCTCACTTGAAAACTTAATTTCATGATAACACTGCCCCTTACTAAATATTGAGAGTGATTTTGTAAATTTTCAGAAACCACATAGACTTTAATAAATAGTGATATCCAAGTTACAGACAGCAACAAGTTATTTTTATCATTTAAGAAAAGAGAATATTTCTCTCTATTGAGAAATGCAATTTCTTTAGAATCCTACCAATTTTTGTAGCCTAACTTTAGTCTTGTTCAAATTGTTAGTATGCTTTCACATAATATTAGAATAAGTGGCAGCATATTTCCATTATTAATGACATACTGCAACAGTGAATAGCTAAAAGCAATTATTGGAAGTTTGACAATGGGCAATGAAAATAAATTAGTTAATTCAAGCTACACAGCAAATACTTTCACATAACCAGAAGCATCTTCAAAACCAGGGTAGATGATCTGCAAACAGTTCGAAATTCTCCACAAATACTGTTTACAGCAGACAATGTGTTGACAATCAGACAAGACTGAGATTAAATAGGGTCTGGCCTTATTTGTTATTTTTGTTTGCCAAACATTCCTTTTATAAAATACACTATATTTGGGTTTATCGTTGTTCACACATCTCACATGAGTATCACTTCTTAATTAGCAACACTAATGAGGGCATATGACTCAAAAATCATATTAAAATATTTTTGTTTAAGCAGCCTAGATTTACAAGTATCTTAGCAAAATGACCACGTCATTCAATATCAAAACATCCTCATCACCTTCTCTAAACAACCTTGTTCTGAAGGAGAATATATTTCAACATCATATTTATAAAATAACAGATAAAGCAATGTCTTCAATAGAAAAAAAAATTCTGTGTCCAAGGAAAATAGTTTCTGCTTTCATTAGTGTTAGGTGAACTAAAGAAATACTAGTTATAATCACTTGCACTATTACCATCACAGAGAACATCTGAGTTGTCCATGCTGGAAGAGACTAGCAGTGTGCTCCATTCCCAGGAAGGAAACAGTACTTCCCACATGCTGGAATACTGTCTAATGGATACAGTTCATACTTTTTTATTTTTTTAATTGTAGTAGGAAAAGACAAAGAGGAGTCTGTGCAGAAAAGTTTTGCTTCTCTTAACTTAGGCCCACAGAAATTGATATGAAACTTGCTCACCACTCCTGCTGAAGAACTCACACTGTATTTAGTGTCAGACAAACCAGGGGTCAGACCGACACAGATTTTAGACCTCTGACCACATATTTGTGGTCTCTGAAGTGCTGTCTACTGCCAGTTGTGTAAGGAAAACCAAATCACTCCTACAGCAGGCAAGGGATAATGTTGGTGATCTTGGTGCTCTAGGCCATTTGACGCTTGACATGTATTTGATGTATGTAGCACTACCAGAGGGCGGCGTTGTGTAGCTGCAATGTTTAAATAATTTTTTACTAGAAAGAGTAATGCATTTCAATGTGCTTTGCCTACACACTCTTAAGTTTGCTTTCAGGGTAAAGAAGTCATAGAACATGATGGTTCTAGGGGTCTAGTGAAGACAGTGAAGAGGTTAGCGCTGGTGCTTTGGTCTGGTTTAGCAATTAGCTTTAATACAGATCCTTTGAAGGCACTTGCAGGAAGCTCCTCGTCTTCCTCTTCTTCCCCTTGGCTTAGGCCTTGTAATAATCTCTGCTTTCCTTGGTGGTGAGGGCTGAATCTCTGCTGGCTTTCTTTTGGTTCCATCTCCATGGTCCGTGGCTCCAGCACTAAGCCAGTCAATATTTGATCTTTAGCTTGTTTGTGGCTCTGAAAGCAAGTCAGAACATCACATTTCAATTCTTTGGTTCTTCCAGTTCTTTGGTAAGGTCTTGCTCTGGCATTGCTTCATCTCCTGCTTTTTCTCTCTCTTGCTCATTGAGCTTGCAGACTCCTGGAAGCAAGGATGGTCTCTTGCTGGGTGCACATAAAGCCTGTGGACCACTGGAAACTCTAAATGAAGCAGCAGCAGAGACAATAAAAACCACTGGATAACTGACTGTTCACTTACAGGAACAGGACTGCCTAACAAATGGGAATGTTTAAACAAACACAACTAAAAATTGAATTTATTTCAATGTTTTTATCAGCTGCTTCTTCAATTAAACAGATGAAGGTTTTTCATGAAAAAATGAATATTTTTACAAAATAATACAAAATTTAAGAAAAACTGGAAAAAATGAAACTTTAATTTATTAAACTAGAACATATATTTCAGAAATCCTTAAAATATTAGTTTTGTAAACATATGACATGATGAAGTGGAGCAGCAGTCTAGAGGCAATATCTAATTTGAATTTCTTGACAAATAATTAGTTGTTAATTATAGTAAGTCTTTTTTTAGATAATAATAAGAAAAGTAGCATAACTTTATAAAACTATAAGCTATTTGGTACTTTTATATAATTATGTAAAAACTCAGTGGGTGGGATTTTTATCATCTAACTGCAATCATCGATAAATTAGGTGTCCATCGTGGTTTGTCATTTTAAGTTCTCTTTACATTCGCTGGAGCATAAGATGTTTTCAGAAGTTGATTCGAAAACTGGTGTGATGAAACAACCTCTGGAGAAACATATCTCTTTCCACAGTTTTTAGAATATGACTAGATTAAATCAGCCGTATAGGTTTTAGACATTTAAAATATGGAGAAATAAAGTCTAGATACAGAGAAAAAGAGATAAAACTGGATTCACCTAAGTGAGGAGTGCCCTTTGTGACATATACAGTCCTCAGGGACTTACGAATCTGCAGTCCCAACGTTAGGATTAGTCTGTACTTGAGGCACTGCCTTATATTCAGCATATTTTCTGAATGCAAACTGTGGATCCAGTTCTGAAAAATCTTACCCACCCATCAAACTATAAACATATAAATTGGCTTCAGCGTTTCTGTGTTTGCAAGACTGGATCTATGTCCAAGCCATGCAACTAATTGGGCACATTTGAGCATGACTGCAAAGGAGCACAGCTCAGTTCATGCCATTTCCAGATAAGTTTGACTTTTGCTTCCCATTATTTCAAATGTATAGTTGAATTCATTTTCACTCCATTGTTGCTGTGCCATTTTACTGTCAGCTGTGATTTATCTGCCTGACTTCCTTCATTTGAAAATCTTCAGAAATACATTTTTTTAACCTTGTTATCAGACCTTGTTTTCCCCCATTTACCTCAGTCAGGCAAAAGGATTTCTGCACTGAGCAAGTGCTTCAGGATTCAGTCCCCATCTCTGAGAGAATCTACTCTCAAATGGACAGTTGTCCACTTTAGAAGTTCCTTGCCAGGTTTTTATTGAGGCGTATGGCGTGTGATGGTTTGACCTCATGGCTGGAGGGTATGGCCACTGTTGGAATGGATGTTTCATAATAGCTTGAGTCACCCTTGCCACCAGCATTAGCATAGCCCAGGCTGATATTTCAGTATTCTCTTTGTAACCATGAGCAAATTGTATAGCATCTTCAGTGAACCAGGCTCCAGTCCCCCCGAACTCAGCAGGAATTTTGTGGCTGAAATAAAATCTAAGCTTGGAGTGCAGTTTTCAGCTTGTAAAACAGAAATCATGGCCACGCGTCAGCAAAGCACTTCTGCTTAGTTTTAACCACATGAATAATTCTTTCTACAGGATCACTGCTCTGGTTAACTCCAAGCATGTGCTTAAACCCTTTGCAAAATCAGGGCCAAGAAGTCATAATTATCTCTCAACTATACTGATGTTTAATTATTTTTCTGTATCATACAGATGATAGAAGTGCTTTATATCATAATAATGATAATAGTAATATAATAGCAACAAAAATAATAATGCTGTGAAACTCTCTTTGCTGTTACTTGTTTAACGTGGAAGGCATTCACACCCTTTATAGATGGACTTGCATAAATCCTTACAGAGATATGATGTTTCTCCTGAAATGAAAATTCTGTGATATTATCTTGAATGTAAAATATATAATAATTTATATTACACAGGTTACCATGTTGAAAGCGGATTTCCAAGACCTTGTCTTAATCTTCATTTTTCTTTTCAACAAGGAAACAGATACTGGATATACAAAGCAATAACATAAAACCAAGCAATAACATGAGTCAACACAAACTGATTATTCGCACACTTTTTCCTGAATCGTAATTGCTCTCAGTGCTCTCAAACCACCATTAGATGGAGAAATAACAGCTTTCATCATACAGTAAAAGGCAATTACACCAACTTGGAAAAGATACCTTGGGAATCTTCGCATCAAGCTTGATTTACCCTGATGTTCTGCAAACATGTACCAATCGCAACGGTTTTGACTCAACTGCAACACAAAATAGAGTTCCCTGAAGTTCATTGGAGGTAAAGCTAAATTTTCAAAGTGGTCCCTTCTGGCCTTTAATCTATTAATCATGGTCTTTTTAGATTAAAGTACCAGAATTGCCTACACACCCCATCTTCCTCATTTCTTCCTACTCATTTTCCTATAGTCTTTCTTTCTTGTTCTATATTTGAACTCCATACCCCTTTCCAGCCTTAACATAAGCAGTGCATCCTACCTTCAAGCATCTGAAGCTGCATGTGAAAGTGGGTAGCCTGGTTTGTATGGCCATACCAGAAGAGTATTTCTGAGCAAAGCTTCTGCCCAACACAAAAAATCATGTGCTTTTTTATCGAATGAAGCAATGCCTGAAAAGCCAGTCCAAGGTTATTCAGCAGAGTGTTTCATGTGGAGCTGGCAGTCAAAAAAATGCATCTGGGATCAAAAGCCTGAAAGAACTGGGAAAGCCACTCCCTGCTGTTACTTGGAACAGCCATGAGAGTGGTCACTATTGCTTCCAGGAGCAAAAAAACTTATTTAAGAGACTTGGTAACCCACAAATCCTGATACATCCTTTTGCAGAAACAGCAGTTTACATGCATGTGATTACAAGGGATGCAAAATTATCATAACATTCTTTGCTTTTTTATTAATATTTCAAATTTCACAACACAATGTTAAAGAAATGTTTCCCACCTTGTGCTCAAGGCCATGTCTGTAGCATGACCGACAGTCAGTTCCCTGTCTATATAGGAAGCAATAAACTGGTTTAACCACAAGCTGACTCACGTCTTTAGTCCCTTAAAATGTCATGTTGTCATAGAGTGATCACTAGGAGGGATAATGACAGCAGCACCATTCCTGCAGGTTGAGGGAAGGATGTTAAGAGACATGGGTGTCAGAGAAGCCACTTCCACAGCCGGCCTTGGTGACAGCTGTTGGCACCCTGGTAACCTGCTGTGCTTTGCAGAGTTCTTGGAGAGTAAAGTGAAGCTAGTCATGAAGGTGAACAGGAGTTTGTACTTGCTATTGTGAGAGGAAAAAAAAAAGACACTTTACTAGCCTCAAAAAGAAATTTTGGACCTGTTAGATACCACATGTAACTGGCCGTTTTATTAGTGCTGTAAGGACATACCTCTGGGGGGGAGGGCAAGCAAGGTGGGAGAAGAGAAGTCTCCTTTTCATGAATCAGGATCCTGATTAGGAATTGATTAGGTTATAACGGCAACTTTTTCATGACTCTTCTTATTTTTCTGACCAAACCCCCCTAATTGTTGAATGCCTTTGATTCCAGTTAGTCCTGCAGACCCAACTTACTTCTGAGACTCCGGGGTGGCACCTATGTCATGAACTGGACTGCTAACGAGAATTGATCCAGTTTCCATAATTTCATTTTCCCACTGACTTAAGTCAGCAACTGCAATATCAGAAACCATGTCACTTCTGATGATGGAAAGAGCATGGGCTGACTTGCGGATTCTAAAACTGAGTATGTGGGGCTGACAGCTGGAAAAATAATCTCTCGTTACCTCTAAGTATGTTACCAAGCTACCTGTCTGTCTATCTGTCTTTCTCCTCAGGCAGATTTAGAGTGGTTCTTCGTTATACAAGTCTAAATGTCTAATGGAATATTTTGTTTGCATGTTATTTCAGGGATATTGTGAGCATTTTGTCTTTGTCAAAGACATTAGCATTATATTTGGTTTAAGCCTTCAGAAAATGTGTCTTATTTTGGGTCTTTTCTTACACTGCAGCCATTGGAAGAATAAGAATTCATAGGAGTTCATAGAATTATAGAATATCTCAAGTTGGAAGGGATCCATAAGGATCATCAAGTCTGACTCCCTGCTCCTTGCAGGGCTACCTAAAACTAAACTGTATGAGTTGAAGTATCTTTTCACAGTTTAATAAATTAATCAGCATGTAGGAAGAAACAGATCCCACATTTGATCAGTACCTCCTGCAAAACATGTTTGTCCACACTGTGAGTCCCCAGACTGGTTCTCGTTATATCATCAGCTAGTACAACAATAAAATAAGACAGTTTGGCTGTAAGATACACCATCGTTTTGGCAACTGAACATGAGATAAACTGAAGATATAAGATAATTTTTTCGAGTGAATGACGAACAAAAATATATAAAAATCAAGTATAAGTGTAAGAGTGCTCACAGCTCACAGCCAAATTCACATTCACTTAGGTGGATTGCATTTGTCCCTAAATTCACCCAACGCTCACTTTTTTTCATCACTTTGTTTGAAATTGCACATGCTTTTTGCAAGACAATCCGAGTAACTTAGCCAAAGCGGTCTTGATTAAGTAGTAGTCAGTGTGACCTGGTAAACTGTTGCCTTTCTATTGTCACTAGTAAAGTTTTTTGGGAGGACAATGCTGGTATTAAAGGTGGAGCAAAGCAAAGTAGCTTGATGTTCTCAGGGCTTTATGTAGCAAAAGCATTTCTGTTCATGGATGTGTGTGCATCTAAACAGATCTGCAGGGGAGAATTCACAAAGGCTAATTTTGGCCTGAAGAGGTAGATATCTGAGCTGCCCTGTAGTCAGGGAAAAGAGGGAGAGAGAGACAGGCTCCTTCAGGGAGCGATTAAGGAGAGCTCCTTCCAGAAGGACGTATTTCTCTTCCCTGACCCAACAGAACCAAGTGCTGTAGGCCAGTGTTAGCCTTTGCTGATACCACCCTTAGAGTATTTGCTGTAAGCCTAAGAGCGAGGATAACTGGACCCATCACAGGATGGACTTTTTCTTGGAAAGTGTAAGTCGTAAGTCATTAAGCCTTTGGTCATATGAAAATTTACATGCACCATTAAAGGCAATGATATTACTCATAGTGCATAGACATCACTAGCAGGGCCCCGAATGCCATCATTTTGAGTCAGTTTGGAAAAAATTATATGTATGCTTAGTTGTGGGCACAGTGGATAGCAGAGCTAGTTTGAAGAGTTATTTTTAAAATGATGATTTGTCAATAAGAAAAATAGTTCTAGGAAAATCGGTTTGTCAACACGTCTTGCTTTGGGAAAGGTTTCTCAGGTCCAAGAGAGAATTTCTGTCCAGCTATAGGCATGCTGGAGAACAGCCAATAGCCCAGGGCTAAGGCATTCACCTGGGACGGGGGAGACCCAGGTTGTCTCTGCGCTGCCTGATTCAGCCCAGGTGTTGGAATTTTTCTTCCCCGTTTCAACTAAGTGATCTGATGCCTTGGTTAACCTAGGGTGGGATGTTTCCCTCTGGAAACTTAAAAAGTCTTCAATTCTTCAAAAAGAAAAGGAAGCAGATTTAATTATAAAGCAGCTTAGTTAGGAATGCATTTGGATTTATTTTTACATTTTCCATTAAAGCATGAAGGCTTTTATTGCTACAAGCATGAGAAAGCTGTTTTTGGAAAAACACCCTCCATAAAAGTACATTTTCAGGTCTTAGCTAGAAAAAAACCTGTGTCCCATTTTCTCACTTCATTTTGTGTTCTCTCTGTCACCTATTATTTGGTAATTTTCCACTAATTTTGAACCACTGTTTACCCATACTTTTCCTTATTAGGAAATTAATAAATACATTAATAAATTTATAATTTATTAATATACAAATTCAAACTGGTTTTAACTGGTTTTGCAGTAGAGAGCCACATATTTACTGAGAGTTATCACACTAGATGAAATTTTCATGCCACATTATGACAAGAAGGCATACATCAGAAGTTCCAGTCCTAATAGGAATTACCTAGCTTAAAAAATTCCCATATTTTTCATAGGAAAATAGCTTCCCAGTTCTTGTAAGTGATGCTGTTGCCTCAAAAAGGGCAACTTGCACTCAGTAATACTAAGGAATTTGCATTGTGTTTAATGGAGAAAGTAGTTCATCTGTCTTTTAAAAATAAATCACAGATGGATAAAATGCTTAATAAGCAGAAATTTCATCTGCACATTTTTTTTTACTTTTCCAATGTAATGAAAAAAGAGAAAATAGTGACAGACTATTTGTATGATCCTCCCCACTCTTTATAAACTGCGGCAATATGTTTCTTTAATTTAATTCCAGTAATGCTTTTTGTTCTTTTAAGTACATAACTGTTGATAAAAATGGACAGAGTGGAGCATGAGTTTGGTTTGAATAACTGCTAGCTTGTTTTTTATTAGCTTGGCAGTTAAATGTAATATTTCACATACAGTGTTCAGCTTCCTGCAAGAATAAAGGCATTCTTCAGCAATAACTCTGACTCCATTGTGTAGTAAAGGTATAAAAGCATGATTATCATAAGCAAGATAATAACTTAGCACTTTCCGTAGAGAGTGTAATGTTTGTTGAAAAAATTAGAGGAAAAGCAGCGTATGCTTAGTGAAGGGCTTTATTTATTTATTTATTTTTAATGGCAACATCTTTTAGTTATCCAACAAAAAGCAGATACACTCCAGAATAAATTGACATGGAAAGTTTACAAAATTATTAGCCATACAATCCTCAGCAAACCAACTTTTCCTCAGCAAAAAAGAACTGCTAACTTTGATCCTCACTTATGCTGCTTTGATGAATATAATAAAAAAAAAGGCTGACAGACCAGGTACGAATGGTCTCCTCTGACCAGAACTCAGGTCCTCCTCTTCTTGGAGCGTTCAGACTAATAGCTCTGCCCCTTCTTGCTCGCACTGTGGTTCCCGTCCATGAGTTTTCCTACAACATCACTCACAGGGGAGTGATTTCTGCACCATGCCCTGCACCCAGCTCGCTCATTCGTCTTTGCGGACATCTTTGAGTGTTCTCCACAGATATAGGAAGTTTACTTTTGAGTCCTCTCAGTAAAAGGAGTCTCCCGTTGTTAGATTTGTAGGTAAGTGAGGGAATTTGGACATTTTTCTGCCTACTTTCTGAGAAACTCAGAATAAAGACCCAGTGAGACGCAAATAAAACCAAGGGTGGGAACGCTCCAGGGAACAGCCGTGAAGAAGAGCTTTAGCCAACATTGGATATTGGTTGAGGGAACCCAAAGGATGGTAGGTGTGGGTTCCAATAGGCCTGAAGTCCACCTTGGCTCTATTTTGGTTCTAGCACTTGCTAGAGAATAAAGAAAGAAGGAGGAAGACAGAATAACGAGTGATGATTTTAAAATAAGTTCAAGAAGGTAATTTTAAGCACAAAAACATCTGTTACCTCTCTGCAAATGCTTTCTGAACAGCAAGCCCTATATTGCTAAGCAGTCTGCACTGACATATAGACCCCAAAGGCCAGATGCTAGTGGAGATGTCAGATATGAATCCTGAGCAATCCTACAGACCTCAGTTAAGACAATCCATACGTACCCTGATTATCTGCGATTATACTCCACCTCTATAAAAATAAGCAGCTAAGGATCTGTTACAGCATAAGGCTACAAATGCTGTGTTCATCTGCAGTTCTGAGTAGATCATTAAGGTCAAGTGGCTGAAGCTGAATGGATAATACACAAGTTTAAGGTTCTGGGCACAAACCGTTAATTATGCTTGTATTTAGCACATAGGCTAATACTGCAGTCATCTCTGAACATTAAAGCAATGCACTGTAGTGCTAAACTGATAAATCAGCCTGCAAATACATCCTGAGGAATGTTTATATTGCGAGGGACAGCTCTGCTGTATTCTGTCCTGCAAACAGAAGTGGTTTTTAAGACAAATGGGCCAAATTTGTTGGTATGTGTAAATCAGCAGACTTCTGTATGTTAGCAGAACTACACCAGTTTCCATCTGCAAAGAATCTGGCATTTTTCATAGAAAGTACGGACTGTTTATTTACAGTTTCAGCTATTAAAATTCATCACTTGGAAATTCTTAGGCTACATTTATTGAACAGAAATTATTGCCATAAGGGTGCTACTTTAATAAGCACACGAAAAAGCCTCTGCAGTTCTTTTCCCTTGCTGCATTTTTTGTTGTTGTTTACTGTTATTTTGACCATATATTAGTTTAGCAATAATTCAGATCAGCTTTAGAAGCTTAGAAATTGGTATGAGGGTTGCTGTAAGACTATGATTTACTATCTGATTTTGAAAACTTAGTAAAGCAAAAAATTATACATATGTAAGCTATGTTTTGTTGCATTTTTAATGGATGAACATTAAGTATTAGAATTGTTGGTTTTAATGGCAATAGCTCCTTTTAAAAAAATAAGAAAAGAGAACCTGCATGCTTTCATTGCTTAGAAATGCCCTTGTTAAATCTTAACATATTGTTTCCTGTATTGGGAAAAAAAAAGATTTAAAAAATATGATAATGAGCTTAATTTTACTATAAAGCCTGAGAAGAGCAGACATCACCCTGTGAAATAAAGCACTTCTAGAGCTATATGCTGTATGCTATTGATGTTAGCTCTTATGTAGACTGCACTCTGAGTACAGTTACCTTTCAAAATTCTGTTTTAGAAGGAAAATAAAATCAATAGTCCATCATAACTGAAAATCTGCAGTGAATCAGTAAATACAGTTCACCTTAGTCAATAATTCCTATTTTTAAATTTATTAGCAACAGGAAGGCTATAATCAGTAAAACTGAGTTAAATGGGTTACCTGGGTTAAGAGAACTTTTTTCTTGCTTTTGTTTTGTTTTGTGTAGTTTCCTCGCTTCTAGAATGTTCATTATTTTGTACATGAGAACAATGCAAGGTTAAAGTAAAACTTTCATTTTGCTTTTTGGAATAACATTTGAAACAATGTAAAAAAAACCTGTCCATTTTCCTTCCAAATCTATCTCCTTTTCATTCTATTTGTCTGTCTTTATGTATGTGTGTGTTTGATAGGAATGTATCATGAACTCAAATTCATTCAGTTCTAATATAATACTGTTCTCTTAGAAAAAAGCACACTAATAAAACAAAGTCCCCAACCTGTTCTTCTTCAAGTGAGTAAACAGAAACAGCAAAGCTGATTTTATGTACATGCCCACATGCAACTTATTTTTTATGAAATCATATAATACTGAACCTTACAGAAGACTGTCTCTGTAAAAATGTTACACACACACAATTCTAAACTGCTATATGTATTTTGCAGTTTGCAAGCTGTCACATTACAGATAAATGCCACAAAATCTTACATCACATCTTTGAAGTTTTAGTTTTATTTAGATTAAGCAGTGAGAATAATGCTAGTAGGGAATTATCCAATTTGGAATGCATGCCCTATAATCTCTTCTGTTTAAAATGATACCCTCTATACTTAAATGGCTGGATTAATAGATGACATTATTATTATCATAACTCTTGGCATTATTTTTAATAACAATTAAAAATTACCTTTCAAAAAACTTACTGCCTACAGTCTTCTCAGTGAGTGTGATTCTGAGCACAGCATTATCAGACCAGATTGGAGATTTCACGTTACTTTCTGCATTTCAAGCCTTAATATTAAACACTTTTCCTTGCCTAGTATTAGTTTCATATGTTAATATCATTTTTTATTAACATAATACAAATATCACTTGCAGTACTACATCCTTCACTGCTAGCGGCTTTCATATCAAATGTCACAGCAAATTTTATTTTCGCTAATAGATTACGACTTGTACATTGTATTAGTGAAAGTGAACATTATTACAGGATGACACTAAAATTAAAGAACATACTGTACAACAGCACATAACACTCTGCTAAATTACCTACTCCTTCTGACCCACTCTCTTTCCTATCCCACCCCACAAAATGCTATCAGAAGTTCTGTTAGATATTTTATTGCTTCTTTGGAGAAAACTTCACCTTTCAAGAACCTCACTATATCCATTGTCAAAATATCACATTATACAATTCACTGGAAGTGAACTTATTGCTAAATACCCATTAGGTTCCCAGGAGATGCCTTACATTAATTGTTTAGTGCAAGCACCCTTAGGCTATCGCTAGGGAAGAACATTAAATGCATAAAAAGAGAAGTTGACAGAGATCCCTGTAGAACAAGATACATCTACTGGCTTAAAACTTCTCCATGAAGAATCCTGCAAGTCGCTGTTCAAAATGGTCATTTTGGGTTTATTTTTCCTCCTGCTCCTGCAAGCACAAATACAATTAATCTGAAAGGAAAATCAATCCTGCAACAGCAGAGAGTCTTTAAAAAGTGGTTATGAAAAGGCAAGCTGGGGGTGGTAAACAAGGCAAAAAAAAAAAAAAAGAAGCCATTGTTTTGGATCTGAGATGTCTGTGGGGCTTGCAGAGATAATAACAAGGAAAAAAGAAAGTTGGAGAGCAGAGAAACTGCAGAACTAATGCTACAGATGAAACAGAAACTAAGAAAAAAGAAAGGTGGTCAGGAGAGATAGGAGGGAAAATGGAGACAGAAAGGAGACACAGGATACTCAGATGAGCTTTGTATTCAGAAAAGTCGTAACTAAAATGTTAGGTAGCTGTTCAGGAGTGAGAAGTCTAGTTCAGAAAGGAAGGCAATGATTTTAGCAGCTAGGCATATCATATTTTCCTATCTATCTGCGGCAACCTTTCTAGCACATCCCCTTAACATTGTTCTTTTCTCTAATAGCGATAGCTAATAGATCTGCTCTTCATTATTCATCTAATACCCTTTCATCTATCTTACTATAGCTTTTATTTAAAACATCTCTGAAACGAACCTATATAAATTAAACTCTATTTTCCTCAGCTTAGGAAAACAGATTTGAGGGTTTGGTATTGCTGCCAAAGTACCACAAGAGGGGGCACTAGTTAAACAAGACGCAAATAATGTAACGTACTTTTCTCCGGGTTTTTTCTTTTTGTCACTCATAAATACAGAAAAATATTGTCTTTCCCTGCTGCACTAGAATATGATGCTATTATGTTGAGAATATTTATTCCTACTGGGATAATCAATGGACGAGTAGCTACTATGAAAATATATTGTAAAAAGGGGCACTGAAGCCTGAGTGTCCTCAAAAGTAATTAGAAAATAAAATTAAGTTTTTGTTCACATCCCCCTTAAGAAGAACATTTACCTAAGAGGAAAATCAAATCTTCTTTACTTTGGGCTGAGTCTTCAGATCTGTTTATAATCAACGTTTGAAAAAACGGGGGTCCTGGATGTTGAGATGAGCTTGTATTTTCAACTGTCAGTGCCTCGCAGCTTATGTAGTCATTTGTCTTTGTAAAAAGTGTACACAAATGATATTACTCCGAGTTTTATTTTTATTTGGCACTCATTTTGTGCAGGTGCAAATGCCTGCAAGGCTGTAGAAATCAAGCATATGTACTTTGACGCTTTATACTAGCTGCCTATCTTAGGGGCTTGTATGTCTTTACTAAACATGTAAGCACCTCAGTCTGCTCAGAATTTTTCTCTAGACAGCCCAAGGAGGTAGGAAGTATTGTTATTTCTAGTTTTATATTTGGGGAGCTAAAGCAACCAAGGTCTGGAAATAAAGACCTTCAACTCCTACTGAAATGGCTGGAGTCCAGGTAATCCCATGTATGTGAGTAGCTGAGCCTAGATATTTTGCCCCAAATGATGGAAGATGACAAGAAACTGAAATGAGGGATCCCCAGTCCTAAACTGGAAGATTATATTCTTTCCCTGTAAGCAAAATACCTGGCCCTAAACTGCCTCTATTCTCATTTGCGCTGTCTTTATCAAAGTGCAGCTATCCAGGATCATGGACAAACTATGGAGCTCTTGCATTCCCAAATATCTGATTCAGTGGAGCTGTTCCTAATACACAATGTGAGGAGACTCAGAAGTCATTTTTTCCAGCTCTTCCAAGATTTTGGGGCTTTTTCTGCACTAAAGTTGCCAAATCTGGCTAAACACAGCACTTCAGACTTAATTAGGTTACTGCAAACTCCCTGGTGCAGGTTCCCACCAGTTCACCCATGTTAAAGATCTGGGCAAATGAGGACAACAGTTCAGAAAAAGAGGTATTCCATTTTCAGGTATTGTAGTGGGCTTTGTCCCCAAGCTGCCCCAGTACAAGATTTATTATGTACCACTAACCAATTTCTAGCCTGGTTTACTGTGGAAGACCAACAGGCTATCAAATGGGAAACCATTCCTCATGGCGCATCCGATATCCAGTCACGCTGAGCAACACTGGTGAACCCATTTCAGTGCCTGTACTGGGGAGTCTCATATGTTTCTCGTGATTGGATTAAAATAGATTTAACTCAGCACAGTTTGTCCAGCATGGGCAAAGTTGCAAAAATGGCAAATATCTCTCATGAAGAGGCACTAAGCTGATGGAAAAGAAATGAAGACCAGTGGTTTAATTTTTAGCTTAGAGCTTGAGCAGCAAAGAGTCGGCTCCCTGCTCTATCCCAGACCATCCTTGTGATCTCAGCTAGACATCTCCAGAATAGCTCAAGGGATTGTTTCACAGGCAGCTTGAGTTGAATTAACTCTTCATTGCAACCAAAAAGATTAGGAGCCGTTTCTTCTCTCACACACCTTGAGCCAGGCTTTATGTACATCTCATGGCGTGACGATGCC
Source organism: Elanus axillaris (assembly GCA_026212715.1). Classification (NCBI taxonomy): domain Eukaryota; kingdom Metazoa; phylum Chordata; class Aves; order Accipitriformes; family Accipitridae; genus Elanus; species Elanus axillaris. The sequence goes on along the minus strand of JANZLQ010000017.1, from coordinate 25,217,802 downwards.
AACTCAAGCCTCTTAAGAAGCTGAAGAATAACCTGGCCAAAAAGAAGTCTTTCTCATTAGATTGATGAGCTGAACTGTCTTGCTGTACAACTGGGTGAGCAGCATTGAAAGTTAATGGAAGAAAGGATTACAGTGCTGGGAAAGGGAATGAGCACAGGGAAAAGCAAGGGAAGGAGGAACAGGAAGGTGGCCATGCATCTTTGACAGCCACAAGCCATGAGCTTGTCTCGGCTGCCTGTGAAACACATCTGTGTTAGGCAATCAGAGCACATAAAGGATGGGGACTGGGATGGACCCTGAGAATGAGAACCAACCCTCTGACCAAGGACTCTCACCAGCCCGCAGACGGGAATGTGAAGAGGAGGGTAGCTTTCATCCTCATGGTGCTCTGGGGTTTTCATGGGCTGGATGCTCTGGCTAATCAGAATCAGCCGTCCAACACCCTTCTGGAGTGAGGGACACTCTCTCACAAGTGTCCTTTGGAAAAGGGCATGATATTTCTGTCTAGGAGCCCTGAGCTAAGAGTATTTACTCAGAATATGGGGTACAGATCTTCTCTCTATCAGGGCACAGGGTATCATCATTCTTACCTTCCCAGTCAATCCCCTAAGCACCAGGCTACATATTGGCAGTTCCAGAGTGAGGTGATTTGATGAATCAGTTGTCAAGGTGCTGTCAGCTGAAATTTCTAAAAGGGGTTGATTCTGAATCAGGACAGGCTACAGGACATGAATCAGGACAGGCTATTGTCCAGTGAACAACAGTTTTTTTACAGTGCCAGTAGCTAAGCAAACCAGGGAGCAGCATCCTTGAAATGCAATTAGATTCATGGCCTATGGAGGATCCATAAGAAGACCTTTGGAAGAGTTGCACATGCATCAGGCTTGGTGTGAACACAATCCTTTTGACCAGGAGTGGATATGGGCATGCAAACAAATCTTTGGCATGAAGTAGAAAAAAAGTGTGTCACTATACGATACTTGAGTAAAGAAATTAATGGTGTAAAATGCAGTCTAGAGGCTTAGTACACTGCTTGCTTTGTGGGTGATATCCCAGAATATTTCTCAGAGTATAAAAGCAATCTGCATCAGACCAAAAGTCTACTTACCTTGATGCCCTGCCTCTGATTAGTCTCACAGAAATGCATACAGAAATGAACTATTTTCCCTGTCATGTCTTCCTAGATCTTGGGACTTTTCTTGCCTGGGGATGTTGAGAGACAAGTTATAATGGTGCCTCTGATGGACGCTTTCTTCATGAATTCGTCTCATCACTTTTTGAATCCACTCATCATTTGGACTCCACAGTGCACTGTGGTGAGGATTTCCACGGTTCAACTGTGTTTGACAAATGTAATTAATTTTGCTTATTTAAAACTAGTTACCAGGGAATTTTGTTTCCTGACATCTAGATTTGTAAATTATAAGAAACAATGAATAAACCTTTCCTATTCACTTTCTCTATGTCAGTCATAATTTTTTCTACCTTTAGCACGTGAGAGGGGAAACTTCAGAATGGGTTTAGGTTCTTCTTTTCTTCTCTCTTTTGTGGTGTAATATGCTTGTCTCTGCTTTCCAACATTCAGCAGCCTGGACTAGAACAATCCCAGCTGGACTAGACTGCTACCTGGAACTCCTCTGCAGATGGCCACCATCTACGTGCAGGCTGAGTGATCATAGGGAGCGAGTCCTGTGGAACCTGTAGAATTCATTTCACTGCAAATGCACAGGGGCAATGTCCAAAGCACACATTCTGAATACCTCAGATCCACTGGACGTTAGTTGCAGGTTCAAACTGTGCACAGCTAATACCCAACATACCTCAAATTCTTCAGAATTACTGTAAGTAGCACAGGTCTGAAACTTCTCCAAACTGAGCCACTCACCCTGAAAGTGCTCGTGTGTTTGTTATGTATGTGTAGAAGCTGAATATGTAACCTCCTGTAAGTGATGAGATAGAGAAAATGTCTGGGTCTGGAAGGAGTCCCCTAAACTCCCAGCCCTGAAAGGACTGAAAAGACCAGAAGGGGAAGGAGCTCAGTGATTCCCAGTTTGTATAACTGTGGCTGGAGAATGAGGCCTTCCTCGCCCTCCATGTGAGGTCAGCTTGCATGGTTTGACTATGTTCAGACTGTGATATTCTCCCAACTTCCAAAACAGGATGACCTCTTCCAAACACCATATTGGAAATGGCTCACGTGAACACGTTATCTGGCAGTGACCTCTTTGCCCTGCGTAACTTTGTACCAGGCTTCAATTTAACAAGAACAAAGGTTGTCAACATCCAGTATCTGCATCCATGCCCAGCAGTGTTGCATTTACCGTAACCCCGAAGAGCACTGTAACTTCAGGGTGAGATGTGTCAGCCTGTACACTCCACATATGAGGCCCATTTTATTGTTCCCTTTTCCAGCACTCTCCTCCTGGTGCCACCATCTCAAATGTGTGTGGGACAGTGGAATGATTTTTCTTCCAGGGCAGGCAAGGCTTGGTACGTGAGGCCACAAAGAAAAGATTTCATGATTTTGTGGATAAGGTGTCAACTTCTACTCAGAGCCCTATCATCAAATGATCCCTGATGAGGACACATGCCTTAGGAGGCAGCTTACTGCTACAATCCTTTTTCTATCATGTTGCCTAAATATACAATATTCTTAGTTACTTTTACAGGAATTGATCTGTGGAATATCACACTTCGATATCTGGGAAAACTGACACATTTGGAAATGGGGGAGGAAAAGCAAAACTGCAGTAAAAGGAACCATTCTCAGTCCCTGAGGTGGGGACAAAAAAATACTTTAGGGTAGGAAATATGGGGGAAAGGAAAGAAATGGTGTTAAAGATGGTCACTGGAGCATTTCCATGTTAGTCTTAAGTCAGTATGTCTGTGATCAGTCCAAGTTGATCTGGACATGTGTTGTGCAAGTGTCTATGTGAGCATGAGTCACCTGAGAGTCCATTTCTAGCCCAGAGAAAGAAAAAGGTTCTTCCAGGGTGGATCGGAGGAATCACGTCTTAAAACCATCTACTTCCTATATTGAAAACCTGGGTTTAGTCCCTGCTTCAACTGGAGGGAGTTTGGCTAACACCTCCCTACCTGACCCATCAAAAGCAGCAGAACCCTAGGTAGGGAGGAGGCAGGAGATGGTGTGACCATGTTCTGAACATAATCCAGCCTGAGAGATGTGTTCTAAGAACACCTACTAAAGCAAGATCCTCAAGGGAGACAGGTGGAAGAAGCCCAGAGCCATATAGGTATTGACTTGCTGAATTCTGTCACCTTTGAGATGCTGTGCAGCACAATCATGATTAGGCAGTGAGAAAACTTCACTGCGGAATATTGGGAAGCTGGTCTGGTTAATATAAATTTTCCCCATTTTGGGATCTAGGCACCTGAATTTCATGTGCATCACCAGTTGAAACTCCCTCCTGCCATCTACTTTTCTACTCTGTCTTCATGTAGGAACCTAACCCAAGCAGTAAGCACCGTGTTTGGTCTTGTGGGAGATTGCCAATACACTGCTCCTTTATGCTTTTCCAGTTTTAGACAAAAAACCTACTTAAATTCTAATTTTTTGGAGCAGTCTGAGGAATGTAATTTGCCTGCTGTGGTGTCCCACTTTTTTTCTCCTAATAAGAAGTCTAATGATTACTACATTTGTCCAGAAAGCAAACAGCCAGGGTTCTACATCCTCTCGGGCAGGAGAGGATCCTAAACCATGTTTCCTCCATTTCACAGGACTACCCCAATCAGCAGACATTCTCAAAGGGGAACCATCCCCATCTCTGAAGGTTACCACTGAACACTCGAGAATGAAAATGTCCTCAAGCCATAAGGAGCCCAGGAGCCTGACTCCTAGAAAGAGGACAGAATTGAGGTGATGACCCCTTCTCCCAGGGCTGTGTCCCTTGACTGTGACCATGATATAATTTTTAATTCTGGGACAATTGTTCTGAAGAGTAGAACTGTTGCCGTTAGTATATATGTATATTTAGAGAGAACAATCTTTTCTCTGTTAGACACTTAGATATGGGTAGCTGAGCTCCTAACAATAGCCATGCATCTGCACAGCCATTTTGGTGTATGAAGTTCAGTTAATAGGTCGTTTTTTTTTCCTAATGCACCATGAAAGCCTTAATGAACATGTAGTTCCTGGGCCAGTCTGGCGGTTTAATACTGACTTATTAGTAAATATAGAGCTTGGATAGGTGAGAGGGTCTTCTTCATCAGTTACAATTCCAGTTGTACAATTTCAGTATAGTCATCTATATACCAGACAGAGCATCCATCACTTCTTCCTCCTGCCAGGCTACATTTCTACTTCAGTGTAAAAAGATGTAAAGGTATAATATTAAAAATGGACATTGTTTAGTTTTTTGAAGGGGAGGGAGTTTCTGATGCCAAGTCATATTATCGCAGTTTCCAGTCGTGTAGCGATAAAGGTTTTTGACTCATTCCTCTCTGATGGAATTTCTTCTTCTGGAAAGTGGAGAGCTCACAACAGTCTCACAATATTGGCTTAAACTATTGCCATTGATTTGCCTGATTTTCCTGAAGGTTGGGGTTTTTTTCATAGAAAGACTGAGTAATGGAAAAGAGCTGTACTCTGAATTGTTTTTTAAGACTATGGTTTAATGACAAGCACAAATCAGTCCAGTCGAAGTCCATGCAACTAATTAAGGGAGCAATTCCTTCAGAAGCAATTCTGGAGCAATTCTTCTGTTCCTTTTCCTTACTCTGAACTGGCAATCACATGTCTGAGTGATCAGGTGGAACAGAAAGGCACTGGATGAAAACTATGGGTTTTTTTGATCTTTTTCGCCTTCAGAAGAACTATTTTCCTGATATCCTGATTCTGATATTTCAGGAGTGTGGAGGGATGGCTCGTACAGAGAGGCCACATAGTGGACAACCCACGGTTTGATTCAGGCTCGACCGAGGCCTTAACACCAGGCCGATACCTTTTGTCCAGCCGGGAGTGAGCCCGGACGAAAGAGCAGCAGAGCCTGTGGTGCAACACAGGAGTGAGGAATTTCTTGAACAGCAGAG
>JANZLQ010000017.1:25181792-25209539 GCA_026212715.1 Elanus axillaris | reverse complement strand
GGTGGGTGGGGGGAGAGGCTTAACGGCTCCGACCAAAGGCTCCTTCAGGACTTCCTACCTCCCAAAGTGCCATGGGATTGCTTGGGAAAATGCTGGGAAAAGGCAGTATGTAGCAAAGTTCCCTGCTGCTGTAAGTACGGTCTGAGATGCTCTCCAGAAGGCCGAGTAACTCCGAAAATCCAGGAAAGGGAACAGCTTCTGTGCCTACCCCAACCCTGTAGGAGAAAAAAATTAAAAAAAAAAATAATGTTTTTATGGAAGAAAAAATATCTGCAATTATCCAACACCAGACAACTTTCCGAATCCAGCTCACCTAAGCTATTTTTTTTTTTCCCCCTCCATGAGCAAAATGAATGCTGCAAGCAGGCACAGTGCTAATGGTCTTTTTTTCACGTCGCTTCCCCTTGCTCCCCTAACTGAAGGCAGAACTGCGGAGACTTCAGGAGACGCTTCATGCTATCACTTCACAGGCTGGAAGGTGACAGCTTCGCCAGGGACTAATGCAGGCCGACATAATTGAATGTGGCCTGCAGCAAAGCAGCTGCCTGGAGCCACTGTTGATTGTAGCTGTCATCAGGTGGAGCTTGCTGCAGTAAAATACGGTCCGGAGGAACGCGGTCTCGCATGCAGCTCCGCGGTGATAGCTTATTTACTCTTACCCCGCTACAACAGTTTTGTAGTTAATAATTGTCAGTATCACACTGTTGAGTGAGCACAGATGCTCAAGCTCTGAATCATCAATAATCTTCCCGGTAACCTGGCCTCGGAAATTAAGCAGTAGCCCTAATATTCCCATTTTCTGGGTGTATATTGTGTGTTTCAGCATGTCGTCCTCCTTTCTTTTTTTTTTATGGAGAACCTTAAATGATTTTAAAGATATTTCCTACGCCTGTTTATTTAACTGTCACAGGATGTGGGAGAAATATAATCTGCTAAATTAGGCATGAAAAACTGTACACAAGGAGAAGGCTCCCTGATTTCTGCCTTGAAAAAGAAGTGACTTTAATTACAAATTCAGATAAAGAAGCAATCACATCTTCCATTTATACAGCGTTTTTCATTTCAAAGGATCTCACCACAATGAACAAGCAATAGGTTTAATCTTTTCTCCTTTATTTGGAGATTGTGAAGTGTAGAAGGAATATGAGAATATTTCATATGAACAAGACCTCAGGATCTCTTGCCTAGCTGCAGTAAGTAATGTGTATCTCAGGTAACACTGATCTTCACTACCTAAATCCTGCCTAAACTCTTAGTGGAAACCTATGCAAGTCCCAGGATAAACTTGGTCTATTTTTTTGATTCCTACTTTTCATAAGCTATTTAGAACACATTATAAACTGTGTATACTATATTTAAATTTAGTATACTAAATATAGTATATACAGTACCATTTACCAAATACAATATAGAATTAGTATATTTAGGATACCATATTTAAATTTACATCTGAAATGCAAACCTTGGTCTGTATTAAAATATACAGAACAAGGAAGAAGCTCCTGTAACTCTTGCATTATTATGCAGTTGTGCTGGTAATATATTACTCTAGTGAAGTTTAAGAAGCATCATTTTACTTTAAATATTTGTCATTTGCATTTAAAAAAATAAATCATATTGGTGTCACTGGCTTTTAGACACCCAGTGCTTCCACATCAGCTGGCAGCTAAGGAGGTGCAGAGCTGCAGGTACATCAAAGAACTCAAAGATTAAAAAAAAAAAAAAAAAAGAAGTAGAAGAAGGGATATTGGAGAAAAGATATGACAAGAAGAATTGTCAGCCTACGTCTGGTGGATGTTTGTACCTGCTGTTCGTACCTGCTTGGCTTCCTAGGAAATTAGCTTGCTGGGGATGATGGCAAGGGGGTTGGCTGCGCCTGCATCACAACATTGCGCACGTGTTCCTTGCTGGGACACAGGAGCGGTGCGTCCCTTTGGATGTCTTCATGAGGTTCTGTCCAGCCTGTAACACCTGGACCAGTCCAACTGCAGGCTCAGGAGGTTCCAAAAGGCTCTACAAAGTGAAGTTTAACCTACAGGGAGATCTTCCTGAGCAGCTTTTTGGCCCTTATTTGGGTTTTGATCACTTTGGTTTTGCACTCAGTCCATCTCCTCAGCTGCATTATGATGGGGGGTAAACGAGAGAGCAATTAGGCCCGTTACTATAATCATTAATCTTGTTGATTCTAGCTTCCACCTAGGATCACATTATGGATGCCCCTTTGATTTGGTGCTAGAGGAACCGGGAGCAACACTTTGTCCTTTGTCCTGATTCTGAACTTCTCTTGCACTGCTGCAAATTAAGAATAATTCTGGTATGAAATTGGTGTGCAAGAAGAAATGTAGCCATTGTGTTTATCCCATCTACGAACCTCCCGAACGAAAGCTGTGGGTCTGATTCTGATTGTCCTTACAGTGGTTTCACAGCGATGTAACTTTAATGACTTCAGCAGCTACTGCTGATAGATACCCTCACGAGTAATCAAAAGCAGAACTGATCGCTCTTACGTGGGGCTCTTCTACCGCAGAGAGACAAAAGATATTTCTTTCCAAACCTCAGCTGCTTAGTCGGTTGTGAAATATTTCTTCCCTTCCTTGATGGAAGTGGTTGGCTGTTTATGAAAAGCAAGTATTAATTATACAAGGTTTAGCCGCAAACATTTGTTTTTTCTGCTTTTAAATAAACATGTCCCTTCAGCTGGTACCGAGCATTCTCGGGGAAGGGGAAAGATGCACACTGCAAAATATCACTGTGGGTAACACAAGTGGTCTGATCATCTTGTCAGGGATGACTCCATACCTTACCCAAACCACGAGGCAGCAATATTCTCATAAACAGTAAAAAAATGCATTTTTACTAGGGGATCATGATGTCGGCTCAGCTGTCTGCTTGTATTTAGATTTTGGGAGCTTGCAAGAGGATTAAAACCACTTGTTTTCTTTCTTTCTTTCTTTCCTTTCCCTTTTCTTTTTTTTTTTTTTTTTTTTTAACTTGTCACTGCAATAAAGTTGGCTGTGGCTCTGGGGAGTCCTCTGTAAAGTACAATGCCCTGGGCTATGGGAGATGGAGCCCTCAATAACTGATATGAAAGGTCCTTAATTAAGCACTTAGCATTTCAAGGCAGTTATCACGGCTAGCCCACAGACCGAGCTGGCAGTCCGTCACCACCGATAGGCCACCTAGATGACTAACGTGAGTTGAGTCGAGTCTTTTGTACTTTAGGCGAGGAGCCCCGAGGCACAGGCTGATCTGGTGACCCTCCCAGATACACTTTCTCTGCCGGAAGGAACTGGATATCGGATGTGACAACACTGTAGACAGGGAACGTGGTGTTTTTTTTTCTCTTTCCCCCCCTGAAGAGCAGGGATTGAGGAGAAAGTTAGAATGACAGTGGCACTTTCTTGGCTCTGTGCATTGGTATGAATATGACCAAACCAAATGAATGAATAATTATGAATGTATTATGAAAACAGAGGGGAAAATCCTGTTGCTGTGGTGCATTCAATTATTTCAGCGATTACATACGACCATTCGGAAGTTAACTAAGAAGGAGACTGCTCGTCCCCCAGTACCATTCTCCTTCCAGTTCTCTTTGTAATCCTCTGGACACGAGAGCATAAATGTTTCAGGGGAAGTTTATCTTTATATTAAGGAGAGGGGGAAGACTTTTGTGGCATTAAAATGGAAAGGGTTAATGGAATGAACTATAGATTAAATTGTAAAGCAATCAAAGAAAACCAAACACTTTATAGCAGACAACCATCTTCTGGTGTTTGGGTCTGTGTCAAGCCATGGATGTGGAAAATTAAAGCCATACTGAGAAGGGAAATGAACCATGTCTAATACATCCCCAGCAATAAAATGTTTTCACTAGGACTGTAAAACTGTGGCTTACATTAGGAAAAAGAAAATCAAACTATATGTCAATTCCACATCATGGGACATGAAGTGTCCACAAAAATTTATATTACTATTTAGAAGTGTTTCATTCTGGTGTTTTATTGTGATTGGATGCGCCCTTCTCAGTATCTTTTGACTGGTATGAAAATGATTTGAACTACTTTTTTAGCATTTATTTTACATCTATTACCTGTTCTATTACTTTTTATTATTTTATTGTGCTTGTGTAGAGGATTTTGCACAGTTTTCATTATAATGTAACATTAAGTCAATTTATTTGTGTATTACACGCTGTATAATTGCACCTTTTTTTGTGGAACAATTTGGATTTCATTATCCAACAAATCAGCAGTGTTACATTTTGAAAAGCTCTTGTTAGAAATCAAGTGCATTTTCCAACTAAGACAACAGAGGTCAAGTTTGCATCAGAAAGGGAGCGGGAGATTTCTTGCCTAAAACACTTGCATGGATGAGGAAGGTCATGGCAGAAAGAGAAGTACTCATTTCTCTGAGAAAATATTTAATTACTATGGTCCAGATCAATGGAGATCAATATTTGTAAGAAGGGAAATAGTATGGAACAAGGTGGTCTGACATGGAACAAGTGTGAAGGGGAACAGATCAAGGCAAAACCAAACGGGTGCACGGAACATGTCAAATGTAACAGCATTTTTGTTTAATATTCTTCTGTATCATTCTGTTCCTTAATTTACAAGTGCCATAAAGAGTATAACTAACATAGGCAAAGCAGAGTGTGCATCTGTGCAGATCTGCTTTCCTATCATTTATCAGGCTTAAACCTTTCATAAGAGGTGACATAACAGCAACTGCATCTCTCTCAAAGGTGAAATGACAGCCCCTCTGAAAAAGAAACGCAAAATAACATTTTAAATAACACACCAAGAATGAGAATAGATGTGAAGATACAAACCTTCATCTCTTTTTAATCTGTGAAAATTGCTACCTGAATCCCTTCAGTTCTTCTCTGGTAGTTATTACAGCTCCTCTCAGAAAAGTTAATTTTAACTAATGGGTAAATAAATGAGCAGGTTGTACCCTGAAATCCTCATGGAAACCTTTCCACTCTTAGACTTCCTATGTCACTCAACTGTCATGACACAGTGGGACCACCACTTTTCAGAGGGGTATGATTTCACCCTTACTTTTTCTTTTCTGTTTAGTAGGGCCTTTTTATTGAGAATATTGGATTTACAGGGTTATACGTGTGTGTGTGTCCGTACGGTGCTGAGCACAACCCATCTACAGGATCACTTGAACTTCCATGATCAGTGAGCCATCCAGGACTTCAAAAAAATGAGGGAAACAACGGAAATAACCTGCTTCAAATGTTGTCAGCTTTTATGTGGAATTGAAATGCCTTGAACCAAAATGGGTGCAGAACATAAGAAATGGAATGGTATTTTTCAAAAGCAATTTTTTTTTCTCATATTGGAACTATTTTCCTGTTGATGGATTTATTCCTCTAAAATATTGTTCTGACAGACCTTATGCTCTGTACTGAAATTCCTTAAGGAAGATGTGAGTAAAAGCAAAACAGATTTGGATGCTTTTTCAAATGTAACACTTTTTCAACAAATTGTCAAGTTCACTCCTGAGCTGTGGTTTAAAGTTTTCACCTGCTTCATGGTAGCAGATGAACCAGAAAAGAAAAAGCTGAGTATTTCAATTACTAATAATGCCTTTTACCTCAGTCCTTTAATTATCTTTTCCATCACAACTGGCTCAGAAGCTCTACTACAGAAAACCTTGTTTACTTCAGTCTCCCTCCCCGACCACACACCAAATCTCAATGTGTGTGGTCCTTGGGGACATGGTTTAGTGGTGGGCTTGGCAGTGTTAGGTTTACTGTTGGGCTCGATGATCTTAAAGGTCTTTTCCAACCTAAACGATCCTATGATTCTATGAAAATGGATTTTTTCCCCCTTCTTTAATGTTTTGCTTTATTTTCAGTGAGTATTAACATCTTTTATGGGCTGACATGAGCTCAACAACACACACACGCAACTATGTTCCATACCAAATTCTGGTACAATGTTAGTAAGTGCTTGTACTTGGGTCTGAAAAAAATATCCAGCTCCTGTCTCCTGACAGAGACCAATGAAAACCTTTATTTCTTGACAGTAGACGGTCACACACACAGTAATCGGTGGAGTAATGAACTCCATCACTTCAAAACTTATTGTCGGAAACAGAGTTGAGCAGCTAAGTGGGTGATGATCCCATGTGAAGTGTTTTGTCTCAGTTCCTCAGTTTCCCACAGACTTATTGAGTGGGTCATTTAAGCCACCGAAAGCCAGAGCTTCAAAAGTTTTTTAGATATTTAACAATCAATAACCCTAAGGATTTTGACTTTTTCCTTTCCTTAGCTCAATTTCCACATGTAAAAGGGCAATGGAGCTTTTCTGTGACTGCTGTTGAGTAGCCATGATTTTTGAAGTTCAACTGTGATCCTAAAGAATGTGAAGCTTTTTTTTTTTTTTTTTTGAGAGCAAGGCCTGAACAAGTATCACTTCCATTCAGTAGCAAATTGCCTATGTCCATTCAGAGTGATAAAAACGTGCTAGCATATGAGTTTTCAGTAAGATCTTTTCTAAAAGGAAAAAGACAAGCATGGCAGCATAGTGCAGAAAGGAAATTGCTTCAAAATGAATTATTGTTATTATTTTTAATTCATTAAAATTCTGTGACAAAATCTTGCTCCTCTTAGATTCACAGCAAACACTCCCTGAGTCTCATAGAAGGTTTAGTTTCAATAGGAACAACCCCGAACCTCAGAAGAGAGGAGCAATTTGCCAAATATGTTATAGAAGAGGGAGATCAGAGCCAACATTTTCAGTACGGAGTGGATAGTCTAGCAGATCTAGATCATTTCCAGAGTGTTTAACTTTAGGCACTCAGACAGAAACTATTTACTTTAGTATTAATGGCAAACTAATAAAGCTTTACAGTTAATGATTTGCTTTTATGATTGCTTTTAATCATGTAGAGGTGACATTTAGTGAAAAGCCTGGACACAAGTATGTGAAAATATTACAACAATACATAAAAAGGAATTTCTTGTATATTTTTATCTGACATATGGATTTATCTTTATTTTTAAAAACTTTACTATTATTACTTATAAGAACTTAATATGCTAATACTTTATAGCAAAGCAAGTAGGACTACTTAAAATTTTATCTCTACATTTTTATAAGTTGAATTTATATTTTACAACAATTTGGATGACATTTCTGTCTTTTACAACATCCTTGATGTTACAATCTCAAATTCTGAAACCATTTTCTTAATTAAAACACAAATGCCATCATGCACAGAACAAGCGTATGTGACATCAGAAAAAACAAGGACAAGATCAGAATACTGGACTGCAAAGGACCAGTTGTTTCATCTCCTGAAGAAATGGGCAATTATATAATAGGTGTCTCGTTTAGAAGAAAGCACGATGTCAGCTATGCACCCTATCGTATGCTGTTGGCCATAAGACACTTCCTTGTACCTTATGGCAAATAGGAAGTATTTGTTATACAGATTGCTGTGTATGACCAAAATTTTCAGCCATAATGACGAAGTGAACAGGGGAGAGCAAGAACATTACTAAAAGTCAATAACTCTACAATGGCAGGGAATTTGTTCCTTAAAATTATGTGTTAATCCTAAGAAATATGACATGCCCTGGGCTAAAGAAGACAATTCCTTCCTGCCTGCAAATAATATATCATAGAATAAAATAAAATTAAAAATGAAAATTTTTCACTATGACCAATGGAAAAAATTGTTTTAGCATTCCAAATATAAGAATAATTTTAACCTGAATGTCTAAATGGGAGACACAAAGTAGGCACATGATAATAAAATGAGACAAGGAAGTATCCTGCTTAATTCCTGGCTCCAGCACTGCACAGAAATGTGAAAATACCCTAAACTGACAAAACTTGGCATTTCTCAGTTGTTGTCAAAGTAACAGTTCTGTCATATAACAGATCCTGAAAAGTGCACCACCTTGATTTTTTAATAATCTTGGTTCACGAAGTATTCCTGTTGCTTTCTCCACACCTTGAGTAGGTATTTATGACCGTAAACGCTCAGACTCTTTAATGGACATTTGTACTAGATGCAATGGAGTTACCCCAGAGATCTCCCATTATCTTTACCAGTATTTTTTCTTCCATGTTGATCCATTTCTGCTCTATATTTATCTCAGAAAAGCATCTTGAGTCCCAAAGAAGTGTTTGATAATAAGAATTCATAAGCAATGACTTATGCATAAGCAACGACCTATTTACATGCAATTGATTCTGTGGGGAGAAGAAAACTGAACTTAAGATGACAAACTACATGACACATTGAAGACCCATTTAATTTACATACCTAAGTCGTGGATGGTTTCTGCACACTGAAATTCAGTTTGTCGCCTCTTTACTGTCTATTGCCCCCTTCTAGGAAACAACTGTTACGGGAAAGTCCTTAACTGGACAATCCTGATCTAGTAAATCAGAGAAACCTTCATACATATGACTCCTTCATCCTTTCCCTAGGCAGGGCATCTGCAGTAGAGTAGGATTTTATTGGTGTTTATGTGAAAAAAAAAAAAAAAGTATGTGAAAAAAAAAAGCAAATGAAAAAATGTTTCCAAGTGAACACAAGAGTGAAGGTTAGGCTGAGTGTACTGGACTGTATTTGGTTAGAAGTTCAGATGTGCCTGTAGCAGCAACAAAATCAACAAACCCCATTTTTCTTCTGCCCCATATTCCCCAGTTTCTCATTAGTTGGTTACAAGTGCTGCTGAAGGGGAAAAGGAAAAAAACCCCAAAACCGCTATCGCAAATGAAATTAGTGTAGTGAAGGCTCAAATAAAGAAGTAGGTTTTCTCAACGCAGGGTTTTATAATTATAATTATTTTATTTTATTTTATTGTTTGCTGGGGACAGTCAGAGTTTCGAACAGTACTGGCACGTAGCTATTTCCTCTCTTGTGAGAAAGATGGGAGATGACATGTCAGTGCAATTCTTTGTCAGAAATATACATCTGCATGAAGAGAGTAGAGTTAAAAATTTAATCTGCAAAGCTATTTAGAGAGTGGATAGGCCTTGACAGGCCTCCCAAATGTATTAAAAGAACAAGAACAGCAGAGTTATGGAAAAAAAAAGCTGTTGCAAGCAAACAGAATGAAACTAAGCTTTCTTGACAGAATCAGTTTGCCAAATGACTTTAAAATTGCACTATGTCTTCTAGTTTTTTCTTAAATAGATTTTAATTTAAATGTGTAAAGCAGAAGAAACTTGCTTAACTTCAGAGACCTGCACAGCTTTTCCTTAAAAAAGAAAAGGAACCTCACACTGATGTTTAGTCGGGTCATGAGGCCGATGAAGGAAGGATGGATGGTGCTGAGGTTGAGCGGTGGCTCAGGACTCCAGAGAGGCAGCTTCAGTTCCTGCCTATACACAGACTTTGTGTGTGACTTCGTACAAGTTATTTGATCTTACTGGACCCATTTTTGCAAGCATCTAAACAATATTCTGAGATTTGGGTGCCTGTGTCACTGAAGTGCACATGGAAGTGGTACCCTCTTTATGACACGCTTCCCTGTCTGTGAAATGAAGACATGGTACTTTCTTTATTGGTCTTTTGCGTACATACAACAAGCCTTTGAATCAGGGCACCTAAATTTAGGTGGTAGTCATCTTGCCTAAATAAAATCGTGTAAAAGTTAGACATCTAGTCCAAATCAGTCTTGACTTTTTCTGCAGTCGAGAGTCGGGCATCTCCAGAGACCAATTCATTCTATCTATTTTAGATATGCCTATTAGAATAGGATGAATCACACTCTGAAAAGCCCTTTCTTTCTCCATTGCCTGTAGAAGAAATATTGATGCCTGATGTAGAGTTTTACACGGCTAAACCCAGGAATCTTTTACATAGTTAAAGACAAGCCTATTGTCCATGACAATAGAGTAGTCAGCACAAAGATGTTTCTAAGAGCTCGGTTAAAGTAAACGATACAGACCAGTCAAGTCTTAGACGATTGGCAACTGGTTCTTCTCCCTTGAAGACAAACCCGTACCTCTCATGTTTACAGCCTAGCACTGCAGAAACCTTTACACAGTCCTGGACACCACATGCTTGATATGATCGTATGGAGTTGCTGGCTGGAAGGGAGCCTTCAGGGCTGTCCTGCAGAAGGGTGTTTGCTTCATGGCATGGGCAAAGTAGAGGGCAGTTCCAACAGATGTTGATCTCCTTGGCTCCTCTTCCTGTGGTGTATACCTGCCTGACAGCATTACTTGAAGCATAAGATTTCAAGTACTGAGGAAAAAAGCACTTCACAGATGTAATTAGAGCAACTCTGGCCACATGAAACTACTGACCATGAAAAATGAAGTCCATATGTTGCTGAATGACCTCAGAAGACCTTTCATAAAACATTTGGTTGATATGAAACTATATCGCTTTCAAAGTAGTGTGTAGTTAAAAAAAAAAAAAAAGTCCAAAGTTAAATTCTGGATGAAATGGAACACTCTTCTGCTCAAACAATTCTCTTCCTCAGGAGACAGTGAGAGCAACCTGGATGTAGTAGGTTCTACTCACCAGTTATTGCCACACCCTGGAAGCCTCCGAGAGAATTCTGGGCTGAGGGAGGTATAGAAACCCACAGAGAGCAGAATTAAAGTTTGCATAAATTTGTGTGACATTCCACACCGGTGAACATGCAGGCATACAAGTGGACTCAATGAAGCTCATGAGATTTCATTATAAGTTTTAAACTATTTTCTTTTTTGATTTAGTCAAAGAATGCTCCTTTCAAGGCTTTATTTCAGTATAAAGCAATCAGTCATTAAGATTATTACAATATATTTGCTCTTTTCCTGGGTTTACCTGAATTCCCAATTTAAGCTATGCGTACAGGTGGCTCACATAGGTCACACAATACTGATGGTTCCTGTTCTCTTGTAGGGTGATTCTACCTGTGACAGAGAGGTGTTGTAATAGCATCTAGATTTACAGAATCGAACCTGATCCTCTCCATAATGAAAACTAAAGATCAGGAAATGTCCCAATAGGTTTTGAATTGGAGATTAAGTGTTTCACAGAATAATGCACTGCCATTATTTAGCTAAGTTGGCTCAATGTTTGCTTAACTATGAAAAGTACATTTTGTGTTCCTTGTTTACTACTTCTTGGTAGAACCTGTTTTGACTCCTGTTCCTATTAGGGTGGGCTGTATTTTGAGTTCTTGCATGGAACCAATTGAAAGAAGAATTTCTGGTCACCCCTGACTGTGGAAGTGTCTATGGATGGGCAGATGTTTAGTTTTCTCTCCTGGTAATTAACCTGTATGTCAAGAAAAATAAAAGGAGCAGTTGCCCCTGTGGTTTTCTTAACATGCAGGAAGAGTAGAAGGGTCTGGAGTGAAATAGGAGTTCCAGATCCACTAGTGCAGTAGATTAAGATCAGATGACTGCGAAATGGCAAAAACTAATCAGGAGGTGATAGCATTTGTAGAGTTCTGCTCATTAGAGGACAACATGACATAATTGAGTGACTTACACTTTAACTTTGAGTAAGCCTCTAAGCTGTGATTTCTTTGTTTGTGTCCTCTTTCTTTCTTTCTTCACCCTTTCTCATTTTCTTATTTTCTCAAAGAATGGTATTGAGTTTTTTACCACCATGGCTTCCATCAAGTGCCAGTTCAGTCACAGTATTTACAGATTTTGGACCAGTCAAGCTCAGCAACTCGGTGAAGTGTTTGAGGAAACATTGTCTTTTTATGCTTTATTGCTGTGGCTTTTGATTCATGGATTGGGGGTCATAAGCAGGTCTCATTGACAGGAAGAATAGGTCTACAAAGAAAGAAAAAATGAAACATCACTTTTTTCATTCCCTAACTCATATTTTGCTAACATTGAAATCTTTGATACTGATAAAAATGCTGAGGGAAGAGGAGGGAAGGGGTATATCTGTTTTCTTTTCCATTATCATTCTGATCTTATCTATTTAAAAAAAATAGTTATGCTATATTCAAATACTGCCTTTTAGTCATGCAGACCATTTCAGTGCAATGTGATAACTACTTAATGTTTTAATATAACACAATAGCCCAAATGAAATATTTGGAAACGAAATGAATAAAAACATTTTGATTCTTTAACAATGAACTGTTTTATACCCCTTAATAAGATTTTTACTTCAAAGACTTGTTTTTTTTGATTTAGATACAGCTTCAGCCTGTATTCTGACTTAGAACTTCTTTCTTTTCTGAATGCCCAAACTACCTAGAAGATATATTTAGTTTCCTGCGCTACTGCGATACCGTAGCAGAGTCAAAAATTACAAGAATACATTGTATAAAAATAATACCAAGATTCCCTGAAGAGAAGGGTAGGGGAAACTAAATGGATTACATAAGTGAGGGGAGAATAGAGAAGGTGGAGTAACTGGGAAGAAAATGTAGAGACCTGCGCCTTAACTATAAATGACAGAAATGCAGAGAGTATTGTTTGTGGTTATAGCAAGGAAATAGAGATTTAAAGGAAAAGCTGGAGGGATTGTGTATGTGATATATCTCAGAAAGCGCTGGAACCCCTGGATTTTGTGTCAAAATATAATAATCAGAAGACATATAGACTTTATCTTCAGCATGTTGCTGGCTAAATTTTTAATTTCTTAGAGACAAGGTTTTCTTAGGTAACCTCAGAAATGCACTCTCTCTCTCAGCCTGTAATTTAACAGCCGAGGCTGCTAAGAAGTTACTGTTAAATGATTTTTCTTTTTGCCTCTAGAGGGTGGTTCTTCTCATCTTAAACCAAAAAAATCCAAAGTATATCAGGTGATTCACAGTTGGAAACACCTATTTGTTTCCTTTGAGCATAAAGGAGCTTTGGGTGATGATACTTGACCTAGACAAATGATTCAGTTGAACTGAATTGTGTCCTGTATTTCACACTAATCCTGTCCCAGATGTGTACAGCTAAGGCCAATGACTTCTAGTTATTGTGACCTTATGCCTCTTTTCTTTAAGTTGGAAAATAAGATATTATCTAACCAAGAGAGTTTATTAAGGATCCTCACTTAAACACAGCAGCACTGCAGGTATTGGAAGCATGATGTCATGCCAAGGAGGCTTATTCCCTTCTAGGAATATGTATGTGTACTTTTTTATGCATCCAGGAATACGTACATGTACATATTCCTAGATGTGTAAATAAAAAACAAATTTTTAACAAAAACTTGCTTTGGAATAGATAACCTATTTCATTATCAAGGACCTATAGCTGAATATACTTAATAAGAAAAGAAAAAGAAAATGGCCAAAATATTAATGCACAGAGCATTAATACAAACAAGAACTTTGAGAAAAGGGGCCTGCCTTTGATATGAAATGTTTCCTAGGTATCAATATGTCAGTTGTTATTACTTTTTACACAGCTAGAATGCTGGTTATGTTACTACAGCAGCAGAAATGGAAGGGATTTTTAGTTCTTCTCATACTGAACTGCTCAGTAATCTACTGAATCTAGCTGTTGTGCATTCCTCTTGTCTTTATTTGTCCAAATTTTTCTTTGCTTGTTTTTTATGACAAAATCCAGACGTGGAAATACAGCAGGATATGGGAACCAGACAGGATGTTTGGAGCAAAATGTAGTAACTCAAAGTGCAATTTAGCCAGTCTATTTTAATAGAAGTTTTGCAGAAATCTGAAATGGTGGAAGCTGTTAGAAAGTCTTCAGATAATAAATTATTCTTCAAAAAGTAACGTCAGACCTTGATGAGAGTTTGAATAAGTTAGTCTTTGAAAGTGTATCACTAAAACCATGCAAAAATGATGATGACTGATTTTAAGTAGCACCATCTACAAATAAACCGTCTGCCTCCCATTCTATCCACCCAATCCATTGACCAAGCTTATGCCTCTCTAAGAGACCTAAAGTTATTATAAATCATGTTTGCCTGGATGCAACATTTCATGCTTATAGAAACTCATACACTGAATGCCTTTGTAAGACTTCAGGATGTAAAATATCCTCAGGCCTTAGTTCCTATTGAGGAGTAATAATGTATCCCTTGCATTTAGAAGCCTATGAAGGGCATAATTTTTATTCCCAGTCTTAGCCTTTAGGTGTCAGATTAATAGGGTGTAGAAGATTTAAAAGTAGCATCCTGAGGCCTTGAAAGCAGGATTCATCTAACCTAATTTTAGCCATCTAAAATTTAGTGGCTCAGTTTAATAGCCCACACATGCTGTGGTTCCTAGTGCCGTCTGAGACTTCGAGTTGCAGCTGGAGTCCAGGTGGAGTACTTTAGGGTATCCCGAATGGCACTAAATGCTTATGTTTAGTCAGCTGACTACTCAGTGTCTACTTCATATTAATTACCCAGGATATGATTCAGTTCAGGATTAACACATCTAAATTTAGATGTTTGCAATGTAGGTGCTTGTACAGGCACTGCATGCCTAAGGTCCCATTGTTCATAATGAGTATTTAGTCAATACAGTTCAATTGCCTAAAAATGTTTATCTAGTGCCATTTGAGATGACTGAGGTTATCCCCCACGATCTTGTTTTCCCACATCAGGGCTCTCCAATAGGTCCCATACTACACCCACCATGACCATGCAGGTGTCTCAGATACAGCAGGGCAACCCTGGTGTGGTTACGCAAGTGAAGCAGTCTTCAAGGAGTCCTTGGGAGCTCTTCTGCTGCTTAAATGGAGATGGCTATTGACTGAAAAGGGAGCTTAGTCACATAGGAGGTAATTCACGTGACTAGCATTACTTGATATAACACAGCATTTATGGGATTTGTACTTTGCTAGAGCTGGACCTCACTTTCTTCATGATGATTTCCTGGCCTCTGTTTATGCCTTGCTGAGTGCCCATCATCAGGATTATTAAAAAAGAGCAAATTTGATTTTTTTCTTTTTTTTTTGTCCAGAGATGTTCAAATGTATGTTTTTACCAATATTTGTAGACAAGAACATGTGCTCTTCTTTCTCTGACTCTGTCATACATGATTATGTTTTAAAAGGTGGTTAGTAATTGCCATGTCACTGCTCTTGAGCAAAAAACTTGGGAATCTGTTTAGTCACACCTGAAAATTAAAGAGGGTGACTTAATCAAGATTTACCTTTTCTTACTTTTCCTTGCTAATAACAAGTAAACTCATCTACTGCAGATCCTCCTGCCATATCTAATCTAAAAATGTCAGAACCACCCCCCGCCCCCCGTAGGAATGTATGTTGAGTAGAACCATGCACAAAAGGAAAAACAAAATTGCAAACAGAGGTAAGATTGCTGAAATGGGATAGGAAGCAGCTCAGGTATTCAGGAGGGAAAATGACAGCATAGAACAGCATAAAACGATAAAGGAAAAGATAGAAAACCACCCAGGAACATCAAGAAAGCTGACCGTTTTACCCTCTGACTGATCAGTCTGGGTGTCTTACCGGTGATGGTGAGCATACCAATGCTTAGAATAGCAACTCATTGATCTTTGCTGTTTATTTAAGCAATGGATAACTGCTTTTTACTTTTAAGCTGTGTATATTCTGTGTATTTACATGCTTCTTTGCACACAGGTAAAAGTGGCAAAAGAAAGGGACCCAGAGGAGGAAGGTCACAACAGAGACTTTACTGATGCTTCACTAAGAAGTTGCATAGGCTCTTGCCTACTCTCCCTTCCTCTCCCTGCTTTGCTGTACAGCTCATGTACAGCTGTGTTTAAATACTGGCATGTGTCCAAACATGTATGATGCTTGGTGAATTGGTGCCCAAATAGTAACAACCAATTGGACTGCTAAAGGGGAAAGAAGTAAATCAATAAATGCAGTCTCCTAACCCTCTGGCTGTCAGTACTGTCAGTGCATTTAAGGCAGATGTTCAAAGAAAGGATTTCAAGGAATCGTCTGTGCTGCTACCTACATTTTTCAGAGTCACTCTGCTCTTTCAAGAAGCTCGTTGGCAAGGTTTGGGATCTTTCTAGGGAAGTCAGCATGCAGGAGAAGTTATTTTCTAGGGGTAGCAGACAGGAAATGCTACTGGGAAGCATACGTTACAATTCCAAACCTCACAGACAAATGCTGAAACTTTAACAGATGTTTTGGTATTTCTATGGGATGTTTCTCTGGACTGTCCTCAATTCTCTCTACTGAACATTGGATCCAAGATATTTCTTTCATAACGTGTATTCAGGACACAGCTGAAAGAACTTACTCCACTGCTTTCTCTAGCTAGAAGATGAAATATTGTGTCCAAGAAGTAAGAGATCCATTTTTCTTTCCTTCTCTGCCCATTTTTGTAATGTTGTCTATCTAAGCAATGAGTAATAATCTCTTTTGGAGGCGACTCCTTGGCTTTTCTAGCAAATCCATTCTACTTGTTGCAAAAGAATTAAGGAATAACTGAGTCAAAGAGAAGGCTTAAGAAAGATGCTACTTCTCTGTATTTGTTCAGGTACTTGGCTGGGATGGGGAGAGGAAAAAGTGTTTAAATTAACCCCTTTAATTTTGCCTAGGGAAAAATTAGGGAGTTTTGGGATGATTGCAAAAGAAGTTTGAATGCCTGCAAGTGGTTAGGGACAGTACATTTACACACTGTACAGCTGGATCACAGGAAATAAATAGAGACAACCTGCAGGCTGCTGTACTTTAAGAGAGCATGCTTGCTTAATGAACATCACTTTGTGGTCCTGGAGGAACTGGGTGCAAGAGCTGGGTGCCCAAGAACATCTGGTATGTTGAGACTGAAACCTTTCAGGGCAGTTCCAGATCCTAAATGTCAAGCGTCTGAGAAACTTCAATAAATGGAGAGAGGATCTGATAATAGACTTAGATTTAGGTGCCCAAATTTTGTCGGTATCCCACCAACATCTGTAGACATCTGTGCTTTACTCGCAGACCAGGTCACTGTCTGTGCTTTTCTACTGTGAAAGTGAAGTAGAACAATAAAACAATCAGAGAAAAAAAGGACCAGATAAGCAATTCAGAGTAAAAAGTGTATTCAGCACATTAATTTGTGTGTGTGTGTGTATGTGTGCATGTGCATACTCATGGGTTATTCACAAACAGACTTAAATTTTCAGCAAATCTTTGTGCTTCGCTATTTATGCTGGATGATGGATCAGCTAAGTCATGAGATCCTTACTGAGATGATCTGAAGTTTGTAGAATGTTTCTGTTTCATCCAAGCATTTTGCTTTTTAGTGCTGTGATTAAACACCTTCAGGTTCAAACCCAACATTTTAGCATTTTCTCAGCACAGAGGACAATCTATGTTAAGGGAATGGATCTGTGTCTTCTGATGGACTATGCAGAAGGTTTTTGAATATCTTATTGATTTGGATAACTGTGACCAAGTTTTCCAGACTAAGAAGTAAACAGGAGGTTTTTTAACTCAGGAACTCCTAAATTCAGTTTTCATAGGTGGTCCTAAGAAGGGCTAACTATGGATACTTAACCACAGATGACTCTCCCTACAAGACAAAGAGTAAGTCATAACAACACCCTTTGAGGCAGTGGGGAACAACAGAAACAAAGAAAGACTTTGACCAGCTGGGTATCATAGATGTTTTTCCTGCCCATTGGATCAGCTCTCCCAAGAACATGACATTGGTCATCAAGTCCAGCTCCTTGCTATCACAGTCCGTCATATCATTCGTACTTGGTCAAAATTCTACCTAAGAAGGAACAGAAATTTTGTTCTCATTTAATATCATTTTGTCTCTCTTCACAAATGCTATTCCTGAATCTCCTTGGCCTAATAATTAGAATCTGCTGATAAGTTCAGATCTTGGTCAGCTTCTACATTTAGGGTTTAAATCTGATGCAGTCCTAGAAGGATCAATTCACTGAAGTGCAAGGGTACAAGTACCGCTTTATTATATCAGGTACTTACTGATCCCCTGATGTTCCCTACCACATTGCTTCTGAACACAAGCTAAGGGATTGTATTAAAAACTTTAATGCCCCTGAAGTTAGATTCAGAATCTCCACTGACTCATATATGCAAAAATTGCTAATTACTTCAAGCCTAAAGCCAAGACCAGAGTTTTCTAAATCTTTCATAATGCACTTAACTGTAACGTAACCACTCATATCCAGTCATGTGTTGATGTAAATTTATCCACTACCTTTTTGCTTCCTTTTTTCTGTGGCTTGAGACAGACTATATCCCAAGCCTGTCCGAAATATTAAAGCTAACTCTATGCAACATTTTTATGTATTTAAACATTTAATAAAAGGTAAGTTATGCCAATTTTTAAAATATTCATTAGGGTATGTCTGTAATTAAAATAATATTTTGGTTGGGATTTATTTACGCCCCCCCCCCCCCCCTGTTAGCTTTGAGAAAACAGGTCACCTCTGCAGATAGATTGCAGCAAATCTGATTTATGGTCAAACCCTACAGAAAAGGAATCCCTATGAAATATTCACTTTGATTCAACTGCAGTGGGAAAATGTAAAAATAGAGAAAGCTCATGACATGATATATGAAAATAATGCATTTTGCTGTATATGAAAAATGAGAGGACCTGGCAGCATCAATGATTCATCCTCTGCTAATACAAATTCAAAGTAGAGGAAATGCTGGATTTTGTAAAACAACAGCCTGACAAGAGTTAAGCTGCCAACTATTGTTTCAGATCATCATTTCCGGAAAAGGGGGAGGATGATTATTGTGTTTTCACCTGCTGCAGCTTCCTAGAACACTATTAGCCTGCACAAAGGGGTTTCTATCTAGTTTGTACCATCCACAGACATATTAAGATTGCGAACAGCTGGTGAACTGTTTTGCTACTGTTTTCAGTGCATGTCACTCTTTTTTTTTTTTCAAAGCATATCCTGTCCTATTATGCTGACAAAATTTTCTTCATCAACACATTGGGTCAGCTACTCAGCTGGTGTAAATCAGCATAGCTTCACCGAAGCCAACAGAATGATGTGGATTTACACCAGCTGGGAATCTTGCCCGTAGATCCTAAGACAAGCAAATAATTCACAGTGAATTATTTATAGGGCGAGTTTCACATGATTTTCTGTTTATGAAAATCTTTGATTTATTCTGCATTCTATGCAAAATTGCTTCAGAAGATTTCCTTTGGCAAAGAATCCTTTAGGCTGCAGATGTCTCAGTTTGCAGGTGGTGGGTACATTGTTCATACTAAGCTGATGTAAGATAGGGTAAAGACACATGAGTTACTCAGACTATTGCAGACCACTTCCTCTTGTACTTGCTCTTGGTGATACAACCATTTAAAAAAAGAATGTTAATATTATTTAGTGTTTTATTTTACTTTCTTGAATGTAAGACCCAGAAACACGGAAGAGTTTCTGTCATTAAATTCATTGGTAACGATAATTCCTTGACCACAGTGAAAGATCCTCTGAAATTTATGATTATGACCACATATAATTATGTATGTCCCCAGCTAGGTGGTAGAATGATACAGTGCATTGGGTACAAGATACTTTTGGAATCCCTTCTTGACTTGCAGAGACCCTTCTTACCTGCTCAAGAAAGTCACTTTAGCTTTTCTATACCACATCTTCCCTATCTGTAAAATTTTGGAGTAATTCACATTTTTTTAGGTTTCCAAAAGCTGGGCATTTAGTGTGGTAAAACCAAGAGGATTTCTGCACACTTCATGGATAACTTATCCCACCCACTTTAGACATGTGGAATATGGTGGAGTTGCCCAACTCTTTCCATGAGGAACTTCTTCAGCTGCTCTGAAACGTTCATACCCTTACACTATTTGGGCTGAAAATATAATACACCCTTTTTAAATTTTTTTTCTGAAATAAAAAAAAAATTGTTCATTATGAGAGCGCAAATAAATTAGCATTTTTGTGCTTTTAATGTACTTCTCTTTTTCTCTGAGGAACAGACACTGCCACTTTTTAATTTTAGCTGAAATCGCTGAATATTGCTACAGAGTTAGCCCATTATTTTAAGATGTTTCTTCTGTCCCAGTAACAATCTATCCCAGTTTAGTTGGGATGAAGCAACTTGACAGTGAATCGTATTCTCAAGACCTTTTCCACAAAGCAGCAGTAGACGTAGGGTTAGATTCTGTTCCCTAAAAGGAGGTGTCTGGTGCCATTGCACGTGCCCTAGGGCACCCAGCACAGCCCCGCGGGGCTGGCAGATATTACACAGACTCCACAGAAGCCTCTGGACAGTGGCTGAAGGTCAGGCACACTACCTTAGGGTGCCTTAAATGGAAGTAGAAACCTGTCTTGAGGCAAATGACTCAAGCTCGGGTAGAGCAGTGTTCAATCCTCTTAAAGTCTAATGGCACTTTAGTTTCTGTGAAGCATTTTTCCTGACCTCCAGCTGCTGGTCTAGAAAGGTGTTAATCTCTGGAGTATCTTATTCAGAACTAAACACCAACATTTATATGATGACCCTGTTTACACATCAACATTCAGCTCCAGATGAAGACAACTAAGTTTAGGTATGCTCATGCAGGGATCTAGATGTGCCCTAGGCACCCTAAGCTCTTATTACAGTCAGTAGATAACTGGTAAACAGGAGTCAGTTCCGTGGTATACATAGCCACATGTACTGGCTTTTGAAATACCCACTAGCTTTCCAGCTCTTGCTTCAGAATAATGTGAGAATCACACAGCGGTGGCATCACACTTGCCAGATCCATGTAAATGCTTCAAATATCCTAATGCATTTGAGGTGATGGTAAATTCTTATATTTTAGCAAACTGACAGCTGAACCGTCCTCCCTTGACTGTGCTGGCTAGGCTTCCATTAACTATAACAAAGACTTAGACAGCTATCATACCTATAAATGGTTATGTAGACACCTAAATTCAGTTGCCTTAATAGCAAACTGAATTTTACACTTTGGCCAAGTATATAGTGAGAGGTCAATCTGAAAGGCTCAGAAAGGGCACCAATACCAGGAGGAAAGTTCATTGATCCAGGATTAGCGTGTTGATATCATCAGCCTGCTCTCTTTGGACAAGACTGGGGAAGTTTGAGACATTTATTTATGTGTCATTCTTTGCATGGGACTAATCTCATCCAACCTGAGATGTGAACAGCACAACAGTCTACATCTGAAATGAATGTCTGAATGCCGCTTAAAACTGAGGGAGAGAAACATACACCTAACCTACAATTTAACTTTTAATATTAGATGAATTATTTTCACCATTATTTCCTCATTTTTAATGAAAAAGAGAAGCTCTTTCTTCAGCTGTTATATAGTGGTTTATCACCAGTTACTCTAACATACTGTACTGTTTCCAGTATTCTTACATATGTGATTTTCTTCCAAGTTTCAGTATAAAAAATACCACTAATCAAAATAATTTTTTAGGAACATTTCAGCATAAGCTTTTTAGGATCATTCACAGCTCCATTTCCAAGATAAGGTTCAGAAGTCTCTTTGTCCTGAGACCAAAAAGACAAACAAATGACTTTGAGAAAAACATCAAAAAATGTCACTGTAACATCACCATATTTTTAGATGCTCTGTTGGAGTCATGCCTCCATGTCAAATATACTTAACTCAAGATATTCATTAGTTCTCCTTGCACAAGGGAGTTCTGAATCCAAAATCCATCCTCTGCTGTCCCTTATTCCATTGGAGGAGCAGCATCACTCCATATCACCGGTATAAGAAGTGATACAATTTTCATTTCAATACAGTGTGGTGTCTCCGAGCAGCTTTTATTGTGGGAAGTGGGTTCAGAAGGTAATAATTGTTGTGTGCACGGCATGCCAATCTGATCAATAGACTGCTGAAGCATGTGTGGCCAGCTCTGCCCAGCCCCACCATTTGCAACCTAATTAGCAGCTGCTCAGAGATGGGAAACAGGTGCAGATCCAGGCCCAGGCCAGGGAAGTCTGCCTATAATTAACAAGGAAAAAAGGGTCAGATATTGGGAAGAATATCAAATCTCGGTCCACTGGGGCTATCATGCTGGCCTCAAAGGCATAGTCACCTGAGATCTTAGGCATGCTAATGTAAATTATGCAAGCTTTCAAACAACATGGCTGCATAATCAGTTGGCAGGGAAGAAATGACTGGCTGTTTTTGTGTAGTTTAGGCTGAGCGGTTTAAAAAAAAAAAAAGAAAGGGTTTCAATGTTCTCACTGTGTTGCTTTTTGTTTTGCAAATAACAGTGGTTTGCTGTTGAATAAACAGAGAAGAGGATGCCTGACTACTGGTAGTAGTAAAATGCAGGCATATTATTTAGCTCTGAGTTGTTATTTAATCGTCAAACTGAGTGAACACTTATGTATGCAGAAAAATTGATTTTGAATTAATAGGGATAACCCTGGTTAGCACTTGTATGGGCACCTCATAAAGTGGAAGTTCAAGCTTTCCTAGTATCATTGCTAATTTCTAACCGTATTTGTATGACTTGTGAAGAACCAAATTACTTCTTTCAGATGTTAAAAAGAAAATATTTGATGACTGGTTGATTCTGGCTGTGGTGATGGTACCCAGGGCATCAACTGGGGTTCCAGATCTCACTGGGCTAAGCAGAATATTTACATAAGAGAAAAAGGAAGGCTTTTTACATCAGAGGAAAAAGGTAGGAAACTACCCCAAGGTAGTTAAAATGTATTGATGACTTGACAGAACTTTCTGGATGCCAACAGGTACTTCAAAGGAAGGACTCTTTCCCCATGAGGTAAGGCATAATCCTTCAGTTTGCCCTTTGAAGTTTATCTGATTAACTTCAGTTCTGTAGCAGAACAGAGGCCAATCACATACATTTATACTAATGAGCCCATTACAATACATATCTAATTGAGATGTTATTATATACAGACACAGACTCACACACATACAGGACCACCTTTAGAACAGTGGGATACAGGGAAACCAAACTTAAAAAGAAAACGGAGAAGGAAGGCAAAGGTCTTCTTAGTGTCTTCCATTGTAAAGCTTCTGCATGTGTCTTCTTTAAATGTATTCTTCTAGCAAAAAAGCAGCTGGAGAGTAATGTTTGTACTGTTTTTTCACTAATCTTTGCAGAAAAGATCTGCCTCCTAACATCTTCTTACTTTACCTAAAAATGTATTTGTTTTATGTAATTTCTCAAACCCACCATAAGGACTGAATTGAAATGTCTAGTCAAGAGGGGGGGACCCTTTTTTGACAAAATCCTTTTTTTTTTTTTTTGGGGAGAGGGGGGAATAATACCCTGCTGAAAGCAGAAGTATTTTGTAACTAGAACGGCTGTGAAATCATTCTAGTTATTTGGATTTTTTGGATTTTAACTCTTTTGTTGTTCAAAGTTCCAGTT
The DNA here is from genome assembly GCA_026212715.1 of Elanus axillaris. NCBI lineage: Eukaryota > Metazoa > Chordata > Aves > Accipitriformes > Accipitridae > Elanus > Elanus axillaris. The sequence goes on along the minus strand of JANZLQ010000017.1, from coordinate 25,186,342 downwards.
CCCAAACATTTGCCAGATTCTGATTTCTTGCTCTGCTTTAACATGGGAAATTATTTCTAAAAATTATCATTCTTCAGTATTATTTGTACTACGGCAGAATATAACAACAGAAATAAAGAAAAGAGCATAATTTTTTTGAAGAGAAAGGGTGCTCCTGTGCTTACAAGGCTGACAAGACTTTAATGTTTCTCAAAGCAAATTTATTTCCAGGATCTCCAGGTCACTGTGGGAAACGACCTCCTGGGAAGTGTAGGAGATGACCTGCCTGTGCAATAGGCAGTCTGTGAGAAGAACCACAAAAGGAATTGGAAGTCAAAGAGCTTCTGAGGATAAGGGAGATATCCACACAATAAGTATTCCTGCAGAGGCTGGAAACCTGCCCATGCTGTGTAAGGAAAGCTGGAGCAAGAGCTTTGGAGGGACCTGGGAGTTTATTACTCTGAATTTTTATGTATGTGTTTAGCTCAAAAAGTGGCAGCTCTGTAAAAACTGACTTATCCCAGAGATTTGGAGTATGTACGCCCAAGCAGATCTGCTTTGCCAAAGGGATACCACTGGATATCAGGGTGCACATCCTGCCCTTCTGGTTTCTGTGTCAAAAACTTCAGTGGAATTGACATGTTTCTTCAAAATTTTTTAGTTCTGGTGAATCTGGTAGAAAACTATTTTATCTGGAAATTATTAACTGACTGTACTCAGTCTAGACAAAAGAAAGGGTGAAAGGACAGGAAAAAGGGAATATTATTAGCTTTGATCAACAGATGGTAAACTGAGCCACAGTGGATTTAAAACACTTACCCAAGATCATGTGAGAAATTGAGGCTGAGCAGGAAAGGTATGCCAGGACTCTATCCAGTATCTTTTTCCCTTCCAGTGCCCTTCCATTAAAGGCAAAATCCATATAGCTCTAGCTTAAAAGCAAAAAGTAGTAAACAAAATAGTACTGGTTTTTGACTGAATCACATTGTGATAACAGAAGGGGCAAGCTTTCTACATCCTTTAAGAAGCTAAACCCCAGATATTAGAGTTTAGGGAAAAAAAAGATATTACAACATTTTATTCACTCTTTATTTATTTATTTTTCTTAGGTGATTCTGCCCCTCTACTCCGCTCTGCTGAGACCCCACCTGCAGTACTGCGTTCAGCTCTGGGACCCCTAATATAAAAAGGACACGGACCTGTTGGAGCGGGTCCAGAGGAGGCCACGAAGATGGTCAGAGGGCTGGAGCACCTCTGCTGTGAGGACAGGCTGGGAGAGTTGGGGTGGTTCGGTCTGGAGAAGAGAAGGCTCCGGGGAGACCTTACAGCAGCCTGCCAGGCCCTGAGGGGGCCTACAGGAAAGCTGGGGAGGGGCTTTTTACAAGGACTTGTAGTGGTAGGACAAAGGGTAAAGAAGAAATAGAGGAATAAATTTGCAGAACTCCCATAGGAATAAATTTGCAGAACTGCCTCATTTTTATATGCTGGTTTTGTGATTACACACATAGATCCAGAAAACAGCTTGGAACAGCTGACCAGACTTTTTGTGATCATTTGCCCAACCTTGTCTGTGGAACTAGAAAGTACTGAAGGTTAGTGATGCTGCTTAAGAAGCCCGAATGCATCCATATTTATTTTTTCTTAAAATAAAACTCTTCTTCTTTATTTCTCTCTTTTTCTTGCCCTCATAGGAGCAATGGCAGGAGCTACGTTGTACCTCTCAGTGGCCCAGACTGCAGTATAATATACAATGTCTGACAAAGCCCCACAAAGTGGAATACAAATAACTCCATATCATACTGGAAAAGGAAAGCAGTGTGAAATTTCTTAAGTATCAATAACTTCAGCTTCTTGAGTCTTCTGAGGGAAATGATTTCAAGAAAGGAGAGGGACCTTTATATCTGGAGATAATTTGGAGATGGGAAGTATGACTGTCATTTGAATTTGACAGCCTGAATTCCCAAGACAGGGTTTTTTGATTATTCTTGTTCAAAAATTTCAGTGCTGATTTCAGAACGACACCCTTTATGCCTAACATACAAAGTAAAGGAAATATTTATTTATATTCTGCATATGTGAAGTTACATATACACACAGGCACACATTTTCAAATCCCAAGTGACTTGAAGTGATTAATTAATCATTACAGTACCCCTGGGACAGGAATATTATCTCCAATTTAGAAGCAGCAAAATGGATGAAAACAGTTCAGGTGGTTTATTCAAAGAGTAAGAAGCCAGCAGAGTAAAGGAACTAATTATGACTCATTTCTAACTCCTTGTGCTATCTACATATTCCTGTAGGTTACTGAACAGAATATTGGAACCCTGCATGCAAAACCCCCTGAACTTTGCGATAATTCACATTGAATTGACCTCTAACTCTGTAAGGGTTTATATAAAAAATCCTGACTGTGCTATCACTTTTTGTAGCACAAACTCAACTACAGAATCAAAAAAATTCAGCATTTACCACTGGGTTATATTTTTAATTATACATTTCAGTATCCCAGTAGGTATGTAATACATAGATAATTATTTGTTGCTCTAATGAAAGATACCACCACCCCTTGCTAGCCTTATTTAATATCTATCCTTAGAGCATCATATCTAAACTAACCATACTTGTGTAATGTAAGGCAGAAAATATAATCGGAGTCATTGCAGTTATGATGATCAAAGGAGATTAGGGAAATCTTGACATTTGATATGTGATTAAACTGAAGGTACCTTTCTAAAATAAACCTCTGTTGCTACAGAATGTAGCTCATGCTTCTCAGGAACAGTGATTTTCAGCAGAGTGTCTGGCTCATGGAAGAGCTACTTTCTTCTCTGAAAGTGTATCCCTACAGGGTTTATTTTTTATTTCTTTCCCTGCTACTGTCATTAACCCTGTCTAGTCACAATTACAAGCAACAGACAAGGCAATCCAATGCTGAGGCACTAAATTATTGCCAACCCATTTGTACCATCTGCTGCACAAGTGTCTGTTGATGGAAGGGGTGGTGGGCACCTGGTGACCATGATGTCAAAACAACATTTGTAGAGGAGGCAGGGAACAGCAAAAGAACTGCATAAACAAATCATTGGAGCAGGCAAGAAACTGAGATTAGCAGGGACTCCAAAGCGAGCACAATTTATGCTCTTCTGCTTGGCTATTTTGAGAATTGCAACCGCATACATTGCAATGGCCTTCTCAGAAGTGGGAGCAAAGTTGAATTTTGCTGTTTATAGGTTACTGAAGTGAGGCGGTAGCATTTTTGCTACAGGAAATCGCAGAGAAAAAGATAAAGAAATAGGAAGGGAGCTGGGGGGACTCAGGCTTGCTCAGCATCTGGCTGGAGGAATGGGGAAGGAAGGGAGAATTGACTGCTGGTGCTGGCAGGGGCGACTGCTCCCTCCTCCAGAGGCAGGTTGTGTTTCTAGGGCTTGGTGTAAAAATAGCTGGCAATGCGATTAAAGATGTTTTTCTATCATCTGTATGTAGCCTGTTTTCCTCTTTTGCTTATATAATGTGACACTACCTATATATGTTTGTTTTCATAAACCTCTAATGAAATAAAGCACAAAATGCTCACCCTAAAATCTGCCTGATTCTACCCTTACTGAATATCCTCTCTTGTAGGTGTGCCTGTGCAACGGTCTGTGCTACGCTCCTGAACTTAAACATCCTCCCATGTCTAGAAAACCTGTTTTTTTTTTTTTATTTATTTACCAGGTGTTGTGACTGAGTTAATCTCTGTTTATCTCTGTAACAATTCTCAGTGTACCTGTTAGCTAACTGCTCAATTTTTTTTTTTTCCAGAAAACATTAGATCTCTCATATGATGTTCTAGATTTCATGGTTAACATCACTGAATGTAACTGATTTTTCAATTACTTTTAGACATTTAAAAATAATTTTGTATAAACTCCATATGGGGTGCACTTTCTTTTTCTGTTTCTCTTTCTTCTCTAGTGCACTGTCTCTCACTTAGTCTCTCTCTGAAGTGACATGGATTTGTAGCACAAACTTTAAGTTGATTTGATTTGGTGAGGTTCATTGCTGGAGGCAATGTTATGCAATAGCTGAAAATCTTACAAATTTTAGATGGTGAGCATTCTTTAGTGGACTTTAAGGCTTTTTTTTATGTTTATTTGTATCCATGAATTCAAAGATTTAAGTTTTACATTCTCTAATTATTTGTCATGGTTTAAGCCCAGCCAGCAGCTAAGCACCACACAGCTGCTCACTCACTTCACCCCCACCCGGTTGGACGGGGGAGAAAATTGGAAGGAAAAAGGTAAAACTCGTGGGCTGAGATAAGAACAGTTTAATAGAACAGAAATGAAGAAACTAATAATGTTAATAACAATAGTAAAATGACAATAATAATAAAAGAATTGGAATATACAAAGCAAGTGATGCACAATGCAGTTGCTCACCACTCGATGACCGATGCCCAGGTAGTTCCCAAGCAGCAATCCACACCCACAGGCCAACTCCCCCAGTTCATATACTGGCCATGACGTCCCATGGTCTGGAATACCCCTCTGGCCAGTCTGGGTCACTGCCCCGGCTGTGTCCCCTCC